>VXBJ01000764.1:330-19114 GCA_013400055.1 Nycticryphes semicollaris | reverse complement strand
CCCACTCCCTGCGCGGTGCGGTGCGAGGCGGTGCGGAGCGCAACGGGAGCGGGGCTCGGCGGGGGGAGCGCGGCGCGGGTTTGCAAATAGCAGGCGTTTCCACCGGGTTTATTTTGTGCTCTGGGAACAGCTGTTGATATTCTGACACTTGCCAGCTCCGCGGGATCTTCAGGGAGNTTTTTTTTTTTTTTTCCAAGCAGTCTTCTCCTTTTTTGCATTTCTTTTGTTCCCAGCCAGGGTGTGAAGAGGGGCTGGGAGGGGGGGAGAAAGGCTTCGTTCGGCGCTCCGACGGCACCCGGCGGGAAGAGCCGCAGGGGACCCTTCCCCAGGGCGGTCCAACCTCCGCCGGTCGCCGCATCCTCCGCTCCCCGACCTCCCGCCTCCGCCTCAGCATCCTTGGGGTGCGCCGAAGGATGCCCCCACCCTCGCCCCGATCCCCCACGCTGGGGGCAAGGGGTGGCCGCTGCCGAAGGGCTAGCCACATCCGTCCCTTTGCTAGCCCGCGGCGGCTCCGCGCCGGATTAGCTGGGTTAAACCGCTAATGCTGCCGCTGCGTGGAAGGCTGCTTTCAGTAAGTGGCTCCCTGTAGCTTATTTGACTCCAGGCCCAAATCTAATGTCTCAGTGGGCCTGTTACATTAAGCAGGCCCAAGTGGTAGGAGATTTAAAGCATCAAAATGAAGTGCTTTATCACTCCGTACTGTGTTCTTGGCTGCTTTCGTTGGCCTCACTTCACAGGCGCCGCAGCCTGCGAGCCGAGCCCTCTCGGCAGGCCCATTACAAATTCCACTTGTTGACGGTTGCCTTGTTGCAGGATTTAATGGTAGAATAATATTTACACAGTAAACTCCTCTGGAGGTGTTATAAACACCATAAAAAGGATTTTAGAAGCTTAATGAGCGTTAGTGAAGTCGAGACAGGATAATGTGGCAACTGTGCGCTGTAATCTGATTTGGCACCTTCTGCACAGCAGGAGTTAGTGGGTGGAAGAGCTTTTCAGGTTTTTTTTTGTTTTGTTTTGTTTTGTTTTAGTGTGTAATATTGTTTGTTTAGCACGGTGCTAAATGGGGGATGTGGAGTGAGGCTGCTGCAGGACCGGCCGACCCAAGCGTACAGCCGGGCGTGGGGAGCTCGGGTTCCAGTTCTCCTGGTACCTTTGATGATGACATCGTGGTGGCTTTTTGTCAGACACGAAAGGATCAGTGACTGAGGCAGTTTCATGCTCAGTGGCGCAGCCTCCAACTTGGTCATAAGGGTAACATTGGTGCTTTGGGGACATTTTGGGACTAGGGGGTCAGGCAGCCGGTGGGACCAAAGGCAGGGAATGGGAGTGGGTTTCAGGTCTGGGATCTTGGGCTGTGTCCCCAGCAGGGTGGCCAGCAGGGTGAGGGGAGGGGTTCTGCTCCTCTGCTCCACTCTGGGGAAATTCACCCCTCCCAGTGCTGCCACCAGCTTTGGGACCACCAACATCAGAAGAACATGGAGCTGTTGGAGTGGGGCCAGAGGAGACCCCGGAGATGCTGGGAAGGCTGGAGCCCCTCTGCTGTGGGGACAGACTGAGAGAGTTGGGGGGAGTGCAGCCTGGAGAAGAAAAGGTTCCAAGGAGACCCTTTAGAGCCTCCTCCGGTCCCTAAAGGGTCTCCAGGAGAGATGGAGAGGGGGTCTTGATCAGGAAGGGGAGCCATAGGATGAGGGGTGATGGTTTTAAACTGGAAGAGGGGAAATTTAGATGAGATATAAAGAACAAGTTTTTCACTCTGAGGGTGATGGGAGTCTGGCCCAAGTTTCCCAGAGAAGCTGCCCCATTCCTGTAGGGGTTCCAGGTCACACAGGATGGGACTCTGAGCAACCTGGCTGAGTTAAATATGTCCCTGCTCATTGCAGGGGGTTTGGACTGCATGACCTTGAAAGGTCCCTCCCAACCCAAACTGCTCTATGATTCTATCATTTTAATATTATAATTCATGTTTCCTCCTTTGAGCTGAAAATGCCCTCTTCTCTATTTATATGTGTACATATATATCCATATGCACAGAGACACATATGTATCCGGACTATTCTGGGGATGAGTTTGTGAATCAGCTCAGGGTTTGGATTTTCATGTGCAGATATTTTAAGGCTCTATTCCGGGGAGTCAGAGAGGGTGCAGCTTCTCTGCGTGCACCTCCCACGCTTCTCGGTGGGGCGAGGGGCATCTCCTGCACCCGGGAACTCCGAGCTGCCTGTCTGTGACCCGCGCTGGCTTCTGAGGATGGGCAGGACACATCTGAAAGGAAATGTTGGGGGGGTAATGAGAAATTTTCCCATTTCACCGGTTACCAAAGTGTGATATCTTCTTAGGGTTTTTGCTAAAATGACTTTTCAGCCTTCAGATTCTTTTTCACTTTGAATTTTGGACGGCTTTCCATTTTGTATTTTACATGACTATATAAAATGTGATTTCAAAAAGCATCCATTTCATGCATACTGGTGAAAAGCCGTGTTTTCTTCCTTTTTAGAACTCAAAGCATTTCAGCCATGGCTCTGGTTCAGCCCTGCCCGCTGGGCACGGGGCTCACTGGTAAAAACCCAGCCCCTTCCACCCCCTACTCTCTGCAGGGCCTTGTGAACTTCGAGGACTTCGATTTTGACACTCGAGGAACTACCCTCGGCCTTTCCAATTTCTGAGGGACAGCGAGGAGCCGTGAATCTTGAGGCTGACTTGCCAGGAGCAAAAAGCTACCTTTTGTAAATAAGCCAATATTTTCTTTCTTTCAAGGGGAAGCTGACAAAGATCAATACCAGCCTGCAAAAGACATTGCCCTCTTAAGAATTAGCCCTTTGCAGAATCATTAATCCAGGGAGCTGTTACAGGGTGACAAGAGCATGGAGGCTCTGCCAGCTCTTGGAGGGATCACAGCAACATCCCCTTCTGCACAGAAAAACCAACCCAGTGAAATCGCCGAGGAAGTAGCTGCCATGCCATGGGCTCCTTCTGCCCCAGGAGCTGACCTGACTTTAATTAAGAAAGGCTGGTTGCACTCTTAATAAGTGTCAGTAAAGTTACCTGGTATTTTGCTTCCATTTGGTGCCAGCTGGGTCTGTGCAGGGCCGGACTGGCTGCGTGTCCCCTTGTACCCAGTGGCACAGTTGGGGGACAGTCTTAAAAGCAGAGCACTAAGAAATTCAGTAAAATTATACTGCTGAATAATAGTAATAACAAGAAAAAAAAGAACAACAACAACCACCACCAAACAACAACAACAAAACCACCACCACCACTAAAAATAATAATAATAATAATAATAATAATAATAATAATAATAATAATGTGTTATTTTTATGCTTGGTTGCTCTTGGGCATGGCCACAGCTTTCCCAAATGCTCCAGCTCTTTTTTTTTTTCCTCTCTGACCCCTGTGACATGGGACGAGTGACAAGGAATGAGCTTGAACCCGCTGGCGAGTCCGTGGTGCTGAGTTAGAGTAAAGGGAACCCTGACAGCGGGATTTATTGGACTCCCTATTCTCCTGGAGGAAAGGATAGATGCCCCATCCCTTGAAATATTTAATGGCCTAATTCTGCGCAAAGCACTTAGGTGTTCGCTGGGACGTTCAGGCGCTCAGAAACAAGTGGGGAGCACAGTACAGGACCCTATAATACAAAATAAAAGATTAAAAGGAGTGGCTGAAGAAGGAAAAATATTAACAAGTGGGTCCTTTTTCCTGTCCTGGCCCTGCTAGTTCATCTTCTAGCAGTAGCCAGACTGTAGGTACCCAGGGATGGGGGGTGCTGGGGTGGGTTTGAAGGGCAGGGAGACCCCCCTGTGAGTGCTGGATGCTGGTGGCCACCCAGGATCCCTCCTGCTTGGCAAGATGGTTCCAGCTTGAACTAAACTGCTTTCTCCCAGGAGGTTTTTCTTTTTGATTCATGAGGAATAAGCCGTGCCCCTTTCCCACAAACACTCATCTCCTTCTGTTTATTTGAGGAACAGGAAACAGTAAATGAGGGAGAACAGAAGAATCCAGAGCAGCCCCTGAGGTGCTTCCTGAGCATCTTCACTGCAGAGGGAAAAATAGATGCTATCACGGAGCCCAGGCCCGTTGCTTCAACACCAGCAATGGTAATGTGAAACTGGGGACCCCATGATGATAAACGGAGCCCCTGAGTGCAGGGTGAAGCTGTGCAGCCTCCTCACCTCTCCCAGACACCCAGGAGCTCACGGGGCTGCAGAGGACACATCTGCTCCTACCTTGCACAGGGCATTTGCCTCCTCTTGGAGCAAGGCAGGACCATGAGGAGCCAAACTCCACATGTTTAAAGGGAGTAGGGATGACCCAAGTGTTCTGTCTTAACTCAATTAAATCAATAGGGTGCTGTGGCATAATTTTGCACATGTGAAGGTTATCAGGAGCTGAATTAGCTGGTGATATTGCCAAGGAGGGGCTTTCCCTGCCTGATCTGCTGCTGCAAATCTTGTTAACGACCAGCAGAGCTGGGAAAGAGCCACAAGTGGTCCCAGAGCTCCAGTAGCTGCTCAGGAGGGAGCGTGTGGTGAAGGGGATGGGGCAAGACCTGCTCTGTAAGTACCTGCTGTGGTCATCAGCACTGAAACTATCTCACTGCTGCTGTGTGGAAGCTCTTCGCCTTTCTCTGTTCTCTGCAGCTCTGCTCTTACCCTCTGCTTTGTAACTGGACCACAAAAATATAGTTATCTCTGTGGACCAGCTCTGTGAAGCTTGAGCACGTTGTTCTGCTGGAGCTCAGGAAGTCTATGTGTGCTTCTAAAATCAAGCATCTAATCCCTCTAAGATCAACAGGATGCTTTGCTTTTGTAAAATGTGGTCTAGTGGTGGTGACAAGGTGATGGAGAAGCCCTACATCAAGGGGAAGGTTCCTGCGTGGCACCTGGGCAGACCCTGAGCCGTGGTGGGCACACAAAATGGCACATGGTGAGAGGTGGCCCTACAGGCAGGGGGTGGCACATAGAATGTTATTTAACCAAGGAAAACCCATCAGCCCGAAGCCGGAGCGGCAACGCATTTAGTTAACAGCTAGAAATGAAAAAATAATTCCAAACAAGGCGTTTGTCACAACATTGAAGGGTCACCCGCTAAGAGAAGGAAGCCGAAGAGGGAAACAGTTCTTAGGGGTAATTACAGTTTCTAAGAAGTTTTTTCACTCGCTCTGTAATTGTCGGGGGGTGGTGATTGGCACCGCGGTGCTGGGAAAGCACCACAATAGAGCTGTAATTTACGGGCTGGAACCGTGAAGTCGGAAATGGTTTGGGAATTATTACTAATCTTTATGGATTCAGCGGTTCGTACGCTGGCCCAGGCCATTCCAGCAGGAACTGTTAAGAGTGGTTTCACGGGTTTTTCTACCAGAGCATCTCCTGCACAAGTCTCCCTCTTCCTGGGTGAACTGGAGCAAACGTTGCTTGGCTTCTGCCATAGAGAAGAGCTCTCGAGGCTCCCATGGGAGGGAGTTATATGGGAGAACGGTGCCTTACAGCCTTCCCTTAATGAACTAAAGGGTTAAAACTGCTCTAAAGCCAAGACCAGCAGGCGTGAGGCAATGACTGTGCCCACCCCAAAACCCAGGGGGCAAACCTCAGCCCTGGCAGCGTGTCCTAAGCTCCAGACAAGGTTCCCAGCTCAATGTGGGGCAAGATTATTATTATTATTATTATTTTTGAAATGAGTAATTTTTCCAGGTGGTTCTCTTCCCTGGGATGCACGTGGCTGAGCAAGGGCAGCGAGGGTAACGAGAAGCGGGTTTCTGACATAAAAGCCCCTCTTTGCTCCTGGTTACTCCATCCTCTGCCAGCACAGAAATGCACAGCTCTTTCACGTCAGGCAGCTGCCTGTGTTGGGGAAAGTTAAAAAAAAAAAAAAATTGAAAAAAAATCATGCTTTTTTTTTTTCATTTGTGCTGATTTGCATATTAATAGTTTGCATATTAAACAACTACTTCAGAGGGTGGGCGGGCTAATGAATGCAGCAGTCTCCTCTATTTTAACTCAATTTGCCTCATCCATATTCCAATGACTTTGGGGATTGGTATTCAGTTTTCATTGAAATTATCCAAGCCAGACCTAATTTGTGCTGCCCTTCCATTAATCCAATTAATTAGCACCATTGATGTGTACTGCCTTTGTAATGCAGCTTTGTTCAGCACTGCTGCAGCTAATGACAGCCTAGTATCAGAGCAAATAATGAGCAAACCAAAGGAGCATTTGACCCTTGATGTACCCTCACACAATGCAGCAGTTTTTAGTCTGGAGGCCCTAATTTAGGTTCGATAGCCCAAATTATAGACAATAATTCAATATTCCTTGTGGGGAGCTGAGCAAGTGTCACCCTGCCATTTGTTTAGCTTATCATTTTTTTTTTTCTCTGCCTCTTTATTTATGTATTTCCCCCCTCTTTTCGTTACTTTCCAACCTGGCCTCCCTGCACCACCTCCAGCATTGATTTCTGACCTTGTTTCCACTGAGAGGTCTGAAGATCTCTTTGCTCTGAAGGAATTCATTAACCTTTCCCCCTGCCCAGAACTGGAGAGAAAAATCTTTATATTTTTAAGTCCAGCAAATAAACACTGTTAGTGATTATCGAAGTCCTCTCGCTGGCTGCACACCGACAACTCAACTGCTGGCTTAGGGACTGCTTCTAGGCTTCCATTTTTGGGGGGAGGGATAATTTGGGGTTTGAAATAGTTGTTTAAACACTGACTAATGTTCTCCAGAGCCTGGGTTCCCCTTGATGCTCTCTGCCTTGGCGCTGGGTACCAGCCTGCTGCTTTCCCTTTCCTGTGGCTGGTTCCCCTTGTCCACTCAATGGTTAAAGACCAGCCTGCAATTAAATGTGGCATAAAAGCAGCATAAAGCCAATCCCACGGTTATGAACCCTGGGCCAGGATATGTCCCTAAAGTGCTGCTGAAGCCCTGGGGTCTTCCTGGGGAAGAGGGATGCAGGGGAAAACCTGCAGGACCCATCCAGATGTTGAGAAAGCATCTGCTGTGCCTCGCATGTCAGGTCTCCTCCATCCTGGCCCCACCAGAGGAGGAGGATCTACTTAAAGGAGGCGTTTAGCTATGGGCATCCACTGGTAGGTGGCTAAATTCATTAAGCTAATTAATTACATGCAGCACATTCACTGTGTCCACAAGTGTTTGACCTGTAAGGAGAGAGGTGTTGTCGGAGGGGGGAGGACAGGAAGTCCATTTGCAAAGGGATACGGAGATTTTGGTGCTCAGTTTCCTTTTAACTGGGACAAAACCTGGAGGGTTTTTCAGGCGACTTCTTGGGAAGGTTGCAAAACTGTATTCCAGGAAGAGTGATAGGTAATCTGGCAAAAGTAGTGGTTTGGATTGAAAATAAATAAATTGTTCCTTTTCAACTTTTAAAATTAACTGTTGTGAGATTTTAAAAGTTGCTACTCTTAAAAGTTGGATGTGGTTATAGCTGCTTTTGATTATGCCTTCTTTCTACCAAAATTTCATTTGGGGAAAACAGACGTGGGTTTGTGAAGGGTTTGCTCTGTGCAANTGGATCAGCCTGGTCTCTCCTCCCTGGGGGCAGCCTGGGATGCTGGGAGAGGAGGGGGTCCACACCATCCACCCCAATCCTGCTCTATGGGGTCTGGGTGTTGCCAGGGGTGTTTATTCCTGCCCCAGGCTGGGTCAGGGGGCAAACCAGGAAAACCCATTGCTGTGGCATCTGGGACCATGGCACAGGGCAGGTGCCTCTGCACCACCATAGGAATGTCTTCTGCACTGCTCAAGGGACAGTCTAAACAAGTATCTCCCGTGGTGGCTCTCCATGCTGTTCCCAGTCACTTCTCAGCATTATAAATCACGTTATTTGAATAGAAGCTTATATAGTTAGTTGCCTGAAAGATTTTACTGATTAACCTTAAAATATGCTATAAATCTTGTTCTCCTACTTGCTCCTGGAGCATCAAGAAAGCAAACAGGCTCCTGTGCTGTTGGAGGCTGACTTGCATGGCAGGGCTGGGGGTTGAAGGAGCTCCAGGGGTTCCTGGGGCTCCAGGAGCTGTGGGGTGCCAGGGTGCCATTGGTGTCATTCTGCTCTCTGGGGCTGAATAAAGCTGCTTTTACCCTGCACTGTCCCCGTGTTGAGGCTTACAGCTGGTGCTGCACCACAAGGTTGAGGTCTTCAGCCAACCTTCTGGCAGTGGGAGAGGGCTGCTGGCTGGTGGGTGGGTGATTCCAGTCTCCTTGGCTGTGCTTTGCCTACAGCTTCAAAAGAACCTCTTTTATTCACCTCTTCATCCTGGAAAAACACAGGAAAACACGGTGGGGTGTCTCACCACTCACAGGGGAGCTGCTGTCTTCCCCTCTAGGCAGGGCTGTGCTGTCAGTTGGAGATGAACCCCCAGCCCATCTACAAATGAGCCACCAGATGTTCATGTGGCAGGTCTTCAGGAGCAACGTGTGTGCTTTGGGCCTGTGATCTCCTTGTGCCATGCTTTGAGAACGATTTGCACCTCAAAGGGGAGGTTTTTTTTGTACAGGTACGAAATACCAAAATACCATAGCTGGTTTTGGGGGTTGGACAGCACAGCAAGCCCTGCCTACTGGGTTGTGACAAACCTTCTGTTGTGTTGGTGCTACCTCTGGTGAAATGGGAGGGAGGAGGATTTTCCCAGCATCATGTCGTGGTGTCTCTCCCCTCCTGTCTTGCTGCGTGACAGAGCCTTGCCTTCAGTGACACACCTGAATTTCTAACCTGTTCCTGAGAAATAAATATCAACAGTAAGAAAAGATGCATCACAAATATATGTAACTCATGTAACATAACCCGTGTGGTTTTTTAAAAAAATATAAATCTTAAAAGCATCCTTCCTCTCAGGGCTTTGTTCTCCACAGACAAGGAGGGAGGGAGACAAGTTGGTGGCCAGTTACCCGCTGTTAGCCCACAGCTCCAGCTCTGCCAGGTCTTTCTAAACTTCTGATAATTGCTATTTATGATCTTGGTGGCAAAAAGACAGAGTGAAGTGTACAAACCAAGGTGGTATTTACTGACTATTTCTTTGTCTGCGATGGTGGGAGTGGGGGGCTGTGTGAGGGGGAAGTCTTGTACCAACCTGAGCGCTACTGTTGTCTCTCTGGCACTGATGCAGCAAGATCCCATTTAGTGGCATCACTCAGGACTTGTCATATTACGGTCTGTCACAACATGTCAGCCTCTGACAGGCTGGATACCTGCTATTAACTTGCAGCCTAGGAGCAAATACAAAATACAGGTGGTGAACGAAGGCAGTGCCAGGAGCAGGGTGGATGCCCTTTCTGGCAAGCTGGGCTGTGGTTCTGCAAGCCTGGCTTTGCAGAGCTAGCCCTGGGCTTGGGCAGCCTTGGCTGGCACATGGGAACACCTAGGAGCAGGGCAGGCTTTCTGAAAACGCCTCCAGATTGGTGCCAGCCAGGCAGGTTTGGGAAAAGTTCTTTCCTGACACCGAAGCATCAGTTTAATCCTGACCCGGCATCCGGAGTTGCTGGAAGGAGCAGCACGTGCAGCCGAGGTCCCTTCTGTAGCCGTGGCCCTATCGGATGCTCCAGGGAAAAGTGGAAAAGCAGGACAAGGCTGGAGGCCAAGGTGGGCATCAGGGACGTGGGGGATTCCTTCCTGCTCCTGCATCTGGCCCGTGGGAGTCCCCGAAGCATGAGTTTAATTAACTGGCTGCCTGTGACTGCGGCACAACAAACACTGTAGATCAAGTCTCCTTTTGCCCTTGTTGGTGATATAATTCAAGGCTCAAAACATAGGTTTAATTACAGGATCACCCTGCCTTGTCATGCAGTTCCTCCCGTGAACTGAACAAGCTCTGTCTTGAAGCTAACTGCATGTGTTGGCTCCAGGACTTTACCTGGAAGGCTGCTCTGGGGTGTGCAGAGCAAGGGATGGTCCCACTGCAGGAGATGGCATCTACAGGAGGGGAAACAACCAGAACCTGGAGGCTGGAGTGGAGCAGATCCTTCTGGAACCAGAGCTGCTGGTGTAGTGACTGGTGATGCTCCCTGGGTCCCTCCTTCCTGTGGTACCCACAGGTGCTGTGCAGGAAACCCTTCCCCAGGCTCAGGGACAGGGGCAGCAGCACCATGGAGCCAGCTGAAGGAAAGGAGACCCAAAGTCCAGCTCTGCTGGAAGCTAAAGCAGACCCCCCCAAGCTGCTGCTGAAATCCTGGAACCTCAGCCTGATGGTGCTGACCACCGCTGTGCACATTTGGAGCTGTGGCAGCCAGGTCTTCCAACAGATCCAAGGGGGACAACATTTCTCCATCCTTTCCTGCCCTGGGACAGACCTGGCTGGAGGGCAGTGAGGATGGATCCCGACCATCTGGCTGAGCTGGGGGCATCCCAGCAGAATAAACCCTGTGCCCTGCTGCCACCCAAGACGGGCTGATCCCCTGTGTGGTTGATCCTCCCCGTGCTCCTGCGTAAACCTCTTCTCATCCACAGGGTTCCTTGAGCTATAACAAGCTAAAAACCAGGCTGGTTTTTTTGGTTTTTTTTTTTTTTTCATTTTTGTTTTGTTATTAAGCTGATGAGGTTATTTAGCCCGTTTTATGCCCCATTAAATTCTGTGTCTGAAATTCTGCGGAGAGCTGGAGTTTCATGAACAGGCGTGGTCCGTGCCCTTCGGCGCCGTGTTTGTCTTGGAGCACCCAAACCCCTGTTTACTCCCTGGATATTCTTTGCTTTCTGAGGTTGAGAGAGATGAATGCTCTGTCTGTTATTGTTACCTCTTCTCACTTTTTCTTTTTTTTTTTCTTCTTTTTTTTTCCCCCATGCTCTCATCACTAGTTTGAGTGCTTCTTATTTTCCTTGCCTCTGAAAGAAGCCATAAAATTCCCCAGACCGTGTGTGGTATGGTGTGCACTTACAAATTACCATTGAAAAATGAATTGCCTTGACAAAATCTAATGTTTTGTGACACAGCACAAATATGCATTTCATTCTTGAAGAGAAGGAAAAGGAGCTCATTGGAAATATTAAATTAAGCAGTGTAACAGCTGAGAATAATTTGGTTTTCTGCTCTGTTGCTTGTGATTTGGTACGGAGTTTGAGGTGGCAGGCCAGTTCCTGTTTAGAGTATAAAGCACGCAGATGCCTCGGATTTTATTCCTTGCTTTGGAGCAACTCCTTTTCAACGGTGCTTTGGGGGGGCTGGATGTAGTTCAGAGCAGGGTACGATCCCAGAGGCAGGGAGAAGAGGTGGAGAACGCTGTGGCCAGCGTGGGGGAATAGTTTGCCGTCGCACCGCAGTGGGTCACAAGAGACCAACGTGCAGCCCGGGTTTTTTGCTGGTTCTCTGGTGGTTTAGAATAAAAATCCATCCCCATTAATAACAAAGCAGAGCAGGACGGGGTTTGGGAATTCCTGCTAACAGCTCTGAATCCCTGCTGTAGAGGGGCATAAATAAAGCCTTTATTCTCTTCAGTCATCCAGCCCTTTAATTACCTGTGGAGTTTCTTGGAGTGACTCATTCCCCCACAGAAGGGCCTGGGTGGTTTCTTGCCGAGCAGCAGCACAGATGTGGAACTCTCTGGGGGTGTCACTCAGCCCTTTTCTTGCAAAATCACATGCCCATTTCTTTTCCCCTCCTGCGCCCGTCAGCGTTTGGGTCGGCAGGAGCACAGAGCTCTGCGGGGCTGTTGCTCAGCAGTGATGGAGCATAGGTGTCCCCTGGGGTCTGCATGGCCAAGAACAGAGCCCAGCTGTAGCTTGAGGGGTGTCACGGGGTGGGGGGTGAGGACATCAGAAGTGTGCTGGCAGCAGTGTGGAGGAGCTGCTCACGTGAAACCTTTTCTCCCCAGGCTGAGTTGGGTGTTGGACCCCTGTGTGTCTCAAGGTGGAGCTTCCCTGGGTTGTTCTCATTACAAATACTGGGTTTTATTGCAGTTCTTATTTGTCTTAAAGTAATGTCTGGAAAGGGACCAGAGCTCCAGAGGGTCAAACACAATGAAAACGCTCAGAAGGTGGGAGTCCTTGTCCCAAACAGACTGTGACAGTGCCTGAACAAGGGATGTCAAAGCACTTTAACACACAAGGGAGAACTCACAGAACAGGGTGATCAAGTTGTACCGTTCAACAGCCTAATGTCTGTCTTTCCCCTTTCCTTTTTCTGCTGTGGAGCTGCATCTTCCTCCAAGTCTTGCAATTGGAACAACCTGTGGAAACCAAGGTGATACCAGGCCACCCAAGCCTGGAAATAGGGATCTGCTCTGTCTTGCTGAGGTGCTTATGGCCCAACCATCTGTGTGATCTCTGCTTCAGCGGTTATTTGCTATTTACGATTTACTCTTCCTTAAAGCTGGTCAGAATTTCTCAGGTCGAGAAGTGTATTTCTGTGGAATCGGAATATTTTCTAAGGGAGATGTCAATTAGAAAGCCCCATGGTTTCTGGGCAGGCTTGAACACAGCTTGGTGGTTCTTCAGGAAGCCCTTAGTGCCACCTGGCCAGGAGATAACTGACACCTTTCGGCTGAACTCTTCAATGTGATGCAAAGGCAAAAGGAAAAAAACTCTGGAATTTCTTATTCTGTGAAGAATCCGCAAGTTTTTGTCCAATTTGGACTGGAACCAGATTCAAATGCTGCCGTTTCCCACAGGGTGGGAATTGTGTTTTTCAGATGACTGTTCCCGTATTCCCATATGTCCCACGAGGGAGATGTTTAGAGCTGAACTCCCAAATGTGGTACCAAAGGCAGAGCCCTGTGAGGGTCTCCTCACCCGCAGAGGGGCTGTGCCCGCCCCGTCACCCCTCCAAGCCCACTCCCAGCTGGGTGCTGCGGGGCACCCCCGCTGGGGAATGGAGATGAGAGCACATAATGGATCAGGAGATAAAGGTAGTAAAATCATGATAGATCGTGGCAGTAAAACTAGCATTTATAGCTCATCCTGTGTGGTGGTTGAGTCAGGCTGCTCAGGTGCTGGAGTGTTTGTGTCTGAAAACACTCGTGTGTGCTTCTGGGGATGGTTTCTGTGGCACCAGTGGTGGGGTGTACACTGGACCACGGGGAAAAGGGTGGGCATCACCCCTGTGAGTATTACAGCTTGGTCTCCAAAGCTCGGTTGTGGAAGTGGGCATCTGCTAAGGTCATGTGTGGCCAAGGAAGGTGACTGAGCCCAGGTGAAGTCACGCTGTCGGCTTGGTTAGGGCAGACAGGCTCTGCTTATCACACACATCACATTTGAAGCTGATCCCAGCCACCCCCCAAGCACCCAGAGACACTTGTGGCAGTGAGTGATGCTCAGGGGATGCACCATGACCCTGTCCTGTCCCCAGCTGGTGGCCAAGCCAAGGGCAGACAGGAGCTTGGCCATAGGGACCAACCCAGCCCCGAGGCACGGAGTTGTCGGCTTCACTTCTCTCCAGCAAAAGCCAAGCTCAACCTGCTGCTCACGCCAAAGAATCTTTGGCACAGGGATGTGGGTAGAAAACCCACAGGAGTGTCAAAGCCATGGACAGTCTCCAAAGCGAGAGCAGTGTTTGACGGGGGAGAATATGCTTTGGAAAATTTACTTGATCCTTGTTTGGAAGCAGCACTGAGACGCGCACTGAGCCCTTCGCAGACACACACATGCTGCCTTGAGGATATCTGCACAAAGCAAAGCACTGGAAACATGTTGTCATCCACCTCCTCCCTCTCATTCCTGGCAATCGAGTAAATATCCAAGGAGCTGCTTAGATCTGAGCTCAGGAAACCAGCCACCCCAACCCGGCACCAGTGGCAGGGCCACCTCCAGCGTTTAATCCTGGGTGGGCACAGTGGGTCCCATCTCCTGCCCTCCCACCTGGGCCACAAGGGGCCTCGCATCTCCTCATTTACTGGAGAGGAACTGGGCGATGAAAGGGTGCCACGAGGCAAGCTCAGCGCTTCTCTGGATCATTCACCACTTGCCAGGAGTGCTGGTTTCTTCTCTTCCGTAGCCAACACTGAAAGCCAAGGACTAGACATGGCACAGCTAGTATTGTTTTAGCATCCCTCTTTCCTAAAAAAAAAAAAAAAAAAAAAAAAATTAAAAAAAACCCACCAAGAAAATCTGGACATCTTCCCAGATTGTACATCTGTCTGTATAATTTACACCACGAGGATGAGGAAGTGAGGAGGGCTGTAAACTCTTTCCATCTGTGCAATGTGTGTGATGATTTTTCCATTCCTTCCTCGCCTCCCCCACCGAAAAAATCCTGAGCTCACTGAGGGTTTGCCAGCCAGTGGGCAGCAATCCCCCCCCCCAAAAAACCCCCTCTGCTGAGTGCCAGGGGCGTCTGTGTGCCGCGGGTGGTCTGGCTGCCAGACCCTGGCTCCCCTCCTCTTCCTCTTGCAGGGCAGGGCTCGAGCGGCTCCTCCCACACCCCATCCCTCGGGAGCACCCAGCCACCTGCCTGCAAATTGCAGTCGGCTGAAAAATGTGTTCCCTTATCACTATTTTGACTGAAAAGGGTATTTTTTTTAAAAAAAATTATTATTATTTGATTTTTAATTTTTTTTTTGACAATTGGGTTCTTTCGCAGGACAGACTGGCTTTCCTTTGAAATAACCCAACTCCTGGTAGAGCAGCCTTCTCCAGAAGACTGAGTCTGGAAATGGAGCTGCTCTGGGGTCTCTCTGTCCCTGGCATTAATGGGGCTGCAACCCCACACCCCCCCCATCAGCAGGGCTCCCCTCCACTCGCAGGGTCCCCAGCTGGGCTGTTCTCACTCCCCCTCACACCAAAGGAGCTCAGAGCTCCCCAGGAGAGCCAGCAGCAAAGCAGGAGGGCAGCCATCAGGCAGTGAGGAAGAGGAGCAGGAGAAGGCTGAAGCTGTGGCCCACGGTGTGTCACAGCAATGTCTCAGATGGCACGTTACTTGGTGTAAACATCTCGAGTTCTCTCTCCTTTTGACTTCTGCAAAGCACTGGTGGTTCCTGGTCCAGGGTCTCTGTAGGTTCCTAATGCAAACCCCATATTCTCCGTGCCCGTGTCCTGTCTGTCACCACACTGGCCTGTCCCGAGCACTCAGGTCCCTCCTCTGCTGGGGGGTCAGGGCTGGCAGAGGGTGAGGAAAGCTGCCATGGTCATGGTGACTCTGGGCTGGGGTTCTCCTCACCCCTTCGATGGGCCGTCATTGGAAAGAGCTGTTGGTTCACCGAGAATGGAGAAGGAACTGAAATGATTTCTGCGTCTGGGTTTTCAAACTGGTTGGTGGCGTGAAACATTTTGTTCTTCTCTCAGTGGGATTTCCTTGGGGGGAAAAGCCTGTGCTCTCCCCCCTGGCAGTGGGAGCGTGGCTTGTTGGCATGAAGCAGGACCCACCGGAGCCGGCCGGGGGGTGGGTGGACTCAGCTCTGAGCTCAGATCCCCTCGTGAGTCAGGGTTTGTTAAAGGCAGCCGGCTCTCCTGAGCTAGCCAGCTTGTTATAAATGTGCAGATACCAATATAGGCTGAGTGGGTGGTGAGAGGGGACCTCGTGTACTGCATAACTGGAGGGCTTTTGCAGCTCTCTCAGCTGAAGAGATGAATGAAGGAGCGGGATGTTGTCACCTTCCAGCGCCCACACTCTCCCTGGCACACCAACAGAAGTTTAATTTCTTTCAAACTTCCCGTGAATCACTCCCAGGCATGCAGGCAGGTTCCGAGGGTTTCTCTGGAGCTGCCGGGGTCCTGTGCACCAGCACAGCAGCTCCTGAGACCCCCAGCCTCTGTTGGGGCACCCTAGGACCGTCTGCGCTGCACTGGTCCTTGCAGCATCCTCATGGCACCAAGGATGTCAGGTGAAAACCCACCTGGAGCACTGCTTCCAGCTCTGGAGTTCTCAGCACAGGAAGGACATGGAGCTGTTGGAGTGGGGCCAGAAGAGGGCATGGAGATGATTAGAGGGCTGGAGCCCCTCTGCCAGGAGGACAGGCTGAGAGAGTTTGGGGGGGTTCAGCCTGGAGAAGAGAAGGCTCCAGGGAGACCTTAGAGCCTCTTCCAGCCCCTAAAGGGTCTCCAGGAGAGATGGGGAGGGACTCTTGATCAGGGAGGGGAGGCACAGGATGAGGGGGAACAGTTTTAAACTGAAAGAGAGGAGATTTAGGTTAGATCCCAGTAAGAACTTCTTTGGGGTGAGGGTGGTGAGAGCCTGGCCCAGGTTGCCCAGAGAAGCTGTGGCTGCCCCATCCCTGGAGGGGTTCAAGGCCAGGTTGGAGGGGACTTGGAGCAACCTGGTGTGGTGGGAAGTGTTCCTGCCCAGGGCAGAGGGTGGCACTGGATGGGTTTAAGGTCCCTTCCAAGCCCAACCATTCTAGGAATCCATCATATGATTCCATGGTGTGAGGATGGGGACTGACATGCTGTCTTTGGGGTGGCCCCAGACCTGTCCCTTGTGCCTGTCCCACCACTGAGCAACAGATGATCCATGCTCATCCCCAGGTTGCAGGGACAGCTGCAAAAATAAACCCCAGCAATGCCTCCTCTGCCTTCTCCTGGGCATTTCATGCCTGCACAGGGACCTCTTCCAGGGGGAGTAAAATGAGGGCTCTGTTCCTGGTTCCAGGAAAAGGCTGGTGCCTTCCATCTTGGCAAGACAGCTCCCTGGCATCGGAGCCTCCTTGGTTTGCAGCCCCTTGCAGGGGAGCAGACAAACAAGAGCTTGTCCTTCCAGGTGCTGCCCCGCAAACTCTGCATAACCCTTTCCTTGCCAGTGCCCTGCAGCATCCCCGTGTGCAGGACGAGCACCGAGGGCATTTCAGAAGGTGCCCGCCTGCTTTGCCAGAGCAGCACCGACGTGGTTAAGGAATACTAATAAACTTTCTCAGCGAGGCACTCAGGCAGGCACTTCCTCCGTCTTGACATTAAATTCCTATTGGTGTGACTCATTAGCTATTTATTTATTTAAAGCCACCGAGCTATTTGCAATATTTTTAAAAAGCAAACACAGTGTGTGGGCAGGGGAGCTGTTCTGCCTAAATGTTCCTCTCGGTGACACTGATGATAACTTATCAGAATAAATAAGGAATCTTCCAATCATTTTTTTTTATTATTATTTTTTTTTTATTTGCACCGGGAGAGTGTTTAGCGCTTTCTGTAGGAAAAAACCAAGAAGTCTCAATGTTTCCTTCTCAGAAACTTTTTACCAGCCTGCGTGTGGCATCCAGGTTATAGCCCTATGTGGGCAGCTGCCTGCGTCTTCTCCACAGCCCCAATTAAAAACAGAATACATCATCTCTTCCCTCCGCAGCTCCGCTGGGTCCGTCCTCCAGCAGCCTTTCTGGCGGGGCTGGGTGGGAAATAGGCAGCATAAATTACTGTTTTTTGCAGACCTGGGCTCCTGACGGGTAGTCAGGGAGCCTGGATGGTCGTACTTGGAGAACAAACCCTTGACTAATTCTAATTCGGACATTATATTTCATTTTCATGCCAGCAGCAATCTCCCGAGCTCATACTCCAGCCTGGGAGGTCTGGAGGTGTGCAAAAGCTCAGTCAAGTGTGAAAACCTGAAAAATCAAAGACTTTGCATCCCCTTCTGTTTCTAAGTTATCTCATTTTTATATAACCCAGCTTGGTACGAGTCCAGGATTTTTTTGTGTGTGTGTGTGCTATCATTATTTCTAAGGAAAATGTGGCTTTTCTGCCATTTTGAAGTTTACAACTTCACTTCACTGAAAGAGGAGTGTCTTAAAAAACCTGAAAGAGAGAGAACTCATCCATGCAACAAAAACCCGGGAGCAGTTTTTGTTCATTGAAACCTTCTAGAGAGTTCCTTTGAAATACCAGGAATCCCAGAGACAGAAAAAGTCCATTCCTGGGAGGCTGTGGTTCCTTCTGCTCAGCGGGTGTCCCCTGGCAGTGCCACACTGAAGGTGCCCCTGGGGCTGTGCCCGCTCCGTGGACATCTCTGTCCAGAGAGACTCCAAAACGTCCAGCGTGGATTCTTATGGATTGGCTTTATTTTCCACTCTGATTCTCAACATTTTCAGAATTCCCCCATGGCCACACTCTTCTTATCACAGAAAGAAGGGAGAAGCACAAAATTGCCTGTGAACGGCAAAGCTGTCCTGCCACAGTGCTTGGTACAAAAAGCCGAGTGTTTTTATCTTCAAATTCAGACTAAATAATAAATAAAAAAAACCCCGGATATAATGTCTTGCAGAATGCCTCCCTCTGTAAATCTCCTGCCTGATGCACCAGTCACATCGTGTTACATTATGCTCCGAAACATAACATGATGTGACTGATGCAACACATGACGGATGGTGGATCAGCCAGGAAATGTAAAAGGACCCAATTTTCTAAAGAGCATTGTTACAGAAACAAACAAGATGCCCTTTTAACTTGTATTGATCGATTGCTAAAGAAGAAGCCCGGCTCATACTTTTGCAAGTACCCTAATGAGTTGGTAGATCTACCTGGAGGGGGAAGAGCAAAATGGGCACTGCTTCCTCCTGCTGGGAGGCAGAAGAGGAGGAGGAAACCCTGGCACCGGTGGGAGGTGGGATGGACCCCCCCCCTGGTCCCCACAGTGGGTACCCAGGGAAGGTCCATCCCTGGGAGCATCCTCACCACAGCCACGGCACTGGCAGGCCTGCACCCACCGGGGTGGTTTTTGGGTCACCCAAGCATAAATCCCCGGAAAAGCAGTTCCTGGTGGGCTTCCATCGCTGGTCCCACCATACTGGCTCAGACACCCTTCCCAGTGACACTCCTGGAGCAGCAAATTGTATCTCCTCCCGGGTCCCATCGCAGCCCGGGGGGGAGAGACTCATCACTTGGATGCTCTTTGCATAACAGTTGCTCCTCCCCCCTGTGTCCCGTG
>VXBJ01000763.1:429763-447183 GCA_013400055.1 Nycticryphes semicollaris | reverse complement strand
CTCCAGGCTGAACACCCCCAGCTCCCTCAGCCTCTCCTCATCAGGCTTGTTCTCCAGACCCTTCACCAGCTTCGTTGCCCTCCTCTGGACCCTCTCCAGCACCTCAATGTCTGTCTTGTAGTGAGTGACCTGAAACTGGACATGGCACTTGAGGTGCCATTGCCAAGTAAAGGATGACGATCACCTCCTGAGTCCTACTCCCCACGCTGCTCCTGATCTGGACCAGGATGCTGTTGGCCTCCTTGGACACCTGGGCACACTGCTGGTTCATGTTCAGCCCACAGTCAACCAACACCCCCACATCCTTTTCCACCAGGCAGCTCCAGCCACTCTGCCCCAAGCCTGTAGCTCTGCATGGGCTTGGTGTGACCCAAGGGCAGGACCTGACACTTGGCCTTATTGAACCCCATCCCATTGGTCTCAGGCCATTGATCCAGCCTGTTCCCATGTTCCCATCAAGCCAGTGACTGGGAATAAAATCTGCCTCGTGCTTTGTCCAAATCGGTGGGGTTTTTCAACCAGTCTGAGTTGTTCAACCAAGAATAACACTGTCGTTAAAGACCAAATCCAGTCTAATATGTCAGATATTGCAATATAAGGTAAAACCATGCACCATGGATGGAAAAAGCTGCACAAACCTTCCATTCACCTAAGAAATCACCTAAGAAATAGGAGAAGTGTTTTGAAAGGGTCTGGAGAAAAGCCTTTTCTCAAGGCTCCTCCTCAGAGAGAGGAGAATGAAGTGGTAGAAGCTACTTCCACGGGTCAGCAGAATCCAGAAAGCTGACTGTGAAATTGTTACAGCGCTATTAAATGCCCCAGGAAGTCATTTCTCTAGTGACGTAGTTAAGGTGCATACTCCATCCCAGCTGAAATATATGATAAAAAAAAACCCAATAAACAAACCAAAACTTAAAAGTAGCCATAGAGCATCCAGAGCTTGGGAAAACGTGTCTAAACCTAATGAATTATGTTCAAATGGCGGGGTCTGCACATAACCTTGTCGCTTCTGTGGGGCCGAAGGCAGCGACAGCCTTTAGAGACCCACCAGTATCTGAGCAGATCTTGTGCAAAGAGAACAATGAAACGCCTGCCCCCAGTTGGGTGATGTTTGACTTCAGGGAGGGGAGCTGGGGCAGAGTAAATTCCCCAGAGGGAAACAAAGCAAGCAGCTGTTAACTTAATGAGTTCATTAATTTTAAAATGCAAAGAGAGAGGTACCTGAAGGGCAGGTGAGAGAGGCAAGTTTCCTGGAGGAGCGTGAACTCTTTTAACTGGGAACTGCTGGAGTCAGAGGATATGGGCTACAACGAGTCCTGTAGTGAAATGCCATGTGAGATGGGGACACTACCAGCCCTTCAATGACAGAAATGCTGTGGGCCTGGAGTAGAAAAAGATCCTTGTTAAAAATCCTCCTGCAAAGTAGGCTGGTTTTCACCCCTTGCTCTCAACCTTAAGCCCTCAAATCCGAGAGCATGGAATGGAGAGGTTTCCCCTCCAGTTTTGGAGCTGGGGGGAGGTCACTGCTGGTCAGGGCACCTTAGCAGATGATCTCGTGGTGAGAAGCGTATTAAATAGAAACATCTCTGGATGTAGTGGCACTTGACATCACACAGACTGATCAGAGCCAAGGAGGGCACCAAACATGAACTGCAGCCTGACCCGTTAATCCACAGAAACATAAATGACTTGTGGTTTCAATATGAGGAACCAAATGTTGCTGGCTGCCCTGCAAGCCCTGGTCACAGAATCCTTTATGGCCTCTAGAGATCATCTAGTCTCATCCTCCCTACTCAGCCCTGAGGAAGATCGCTCATAACCACGTGCCAGTTTCATTTTGGACTGTTGACTGCTACTTTTTGGGTAGAGTGGTTCACACTCTTTTCCACCCATCTTGTCCGCTAATCCAGTCATAGAATCATAGAATGGTTCAGGTTGGAAGGGACCTTAAAGATGATCGAGTTCCAACCCCCCTGCCATGGGCAGGGACACCTCCCACCAGACCAGGTTGCTCCAAGCCCCATCCAGCCTGGCCTTGAACACCTCCAGGAATGGGGCAGCCACAGCTTCTCTGGGCAACCTGTGCCAGTGTCTCACCGCCCTCACAGCAAAGAATTTCTTCCTGAGATCTCATCTAAATCTCCCCTCTTTCAGTTTAAAACCTTTGCTCCTCAGCCTATGGCTCCACTCCCTGACTCCACAGTCCATACCTCCTCTACTGGACTACAATGACACTATGGATACTGTGGCAAAAACCTTGCTAAAATCAATGTTTGTTACTGTCATCACCAGAAGAAGCCAGTCATGTTGGTAGAACTGTGCTGGTTTTCCCAAATCAACTTTTTGTCCTTCATCAACCTGAAAATGGCTGATATTTACTTCATTCTCTGAGGGAATGCCTGGGTAAGGATGACTGTCCTGTAGTTTCCTGCCCCTTACTTTGGTGATAGGTGTGACACTTGCTTTTTTCAGTTACTGGAAATCCCACCTGGTTGCCACAGCCTTTCAAAGGCGATAGGAATCAGCACAATAACATTAGCCAGCTTCCTCAGCACCCTCACAAGCACCTCCTGTCCAGCCCTGAGGACTTGTAAACACCCAATTTGCTGAAATGGCCCTGATTCAGCCTTCATCTACAGCTGGTATAGCCTTCTCCAAACTTTGCCATTAGACTAGAGATCTGTGAAGCCTGAAGGTTGACCTTGCTACTAAAGAACAAGGGAAAGAGGGCTTTGAGCATCTTAGCTGTTCCCTGGTCCTTCATCACCAGGTCACTTACCCCATTCAGCAGCAGAACCTGTGGTTCTTAGAGTTAATACACTTTTAATCAAAACAATTTAGATTGTTTTCTCTACCTCTGGGTGTAGACAGATGTAATAGAAATGCTGGAATTGGTGTGAATGGAGAATAAAGGGTGATGTCTGGGTGTGGAGACACCATACAGCACCAAAAGGGCTCTCAGTATGGCCTGTCCTAATGGCACCCCAATTAACAGGTCATCAAGACCTCAGCATATCTGCATGAAGTGTCACAAGACTCCCAGATCTGGGGATAAAGAGCAATGAAGAAATCCTGATGACTCATAGAGGTGGGACAGGATGAAGACACAGATAACTATCAGCTGCCCAAGGCATATCCAAAATCCCTGCATGGTTGTCCAACCTCAGAGGAAACCAGAGAACCTGAGGAAGACTTCACAGCTGGTGTCATAGAATGGTTTGAGTTGGAAAGGACTTTAAAGACCATCTAAGTTCCAACCCCCTGCCCTGGGCAGGGACACCTCGCACCAGACCAAGATGCTCCAAGCCCATCCAGCCTGGCCTTGAACACCTCCAGGGATAGGGCAGCCACAGCTTCTCTGGGCAACCTGTGCCAGTGTCTCACCACCCTCACAGGAAAGAATTTCTTTCTAGTATCTAATCTAAATTCCTCCTCTTTCAGTTTAAAATCATTACCCCTCATCCTGTGGCTGCACTCGCTGACAGAGTCCCTCCCCATCTCTTCTGTAGCTCCCTTCAGATACTGGAAGGGGCTTTAAGGTCTCCCTGGAGCGTTCTATTCTCCAGGCTGAACAACCCCAACTCTCCCAGCCTGCCAATCTTCAGAGCTGTTACCTGCCCACAATTCTTTCCAATGCATATATTTTGCTAGTTCTAAAACCACTGGAAACAGATTTGAGCAGTAGAATAAAGGGGAAATAAAATGTTTTTACTGCTATTTGGTGCTATTTACAGTCTCTCCAAACTACAAGCTGAGGATGCTCTGGGTAGATGTGAGGACGCAAGGGGAAAAATATTAATCAGGGACAGAAACAGGCTGATAATAACAAGTGAGAAAGAAACCTGGTGGGCGAAACAGAAACAAAGCACAACCTGGAAAAAATGCTGGAAAAGAAGAGTCAGAAAGAATAAGAAAAAAATGAGGTAGAAATAATTACAATCAGATTTATTTATTAAAAAACAATGCAAATACAAAGTGGCAGTGAGTTAATGTAAATTCATATAAGCATTGACCATCAGATTATTGGTAAATTGTCCAAAATGCATTTGATTCTACAACTGTTGTGAAAAGAAACAGCAATTTTGAACAGGGTTGAGAGCAAAATTCAAATTTCTTCTCTTGATTAGGGAAGTTCCTCATATCTGAACCCAAATTATATTTAAAAAAAAAACCAAAACCAAAACCAACCAACACACCAAACAATGACTAATTGCAGCTCTCTAGCTCTTTAATTTCATATGCTGACAAAACCTCAAATGCAGGTGGAATTTAATAGGCTTTCTATTTGCCAGGGCAAGAGGATCAGCCTTGGAACCCCTTCTCAGTTGTTTCTGCAACTGAAGTTTATGTTTTGAGGAGGGAAAGTCATTTGCTCAAGAGGAAACTATACTAAGTATTTTAAGTGGTGCTGTATTCCCAGCCCTTAAGGGACAAAGATAGACACTATGGGCCATAGATATTATCTCGCTCTAATAATGAAACTGAAACTGAAAGAATAGTAGTGAATTAAACATTTCCTTATCTGATGAGAGTATCAGCCTTTACTGTCTTCTCCTTGATGAGCAAGAGAGTCTAGGTATCTCCCAAATGAGCAAATTGCCTGGCAACTGTCTGAAATACTGCTAGAATGGCAAAAATCTCTTTCAATCAGTGAGAAGGAGCAGTCATTAACTGCAAACTAGGACTGTAGATCTGCAAAGAACTTTTTGATCATGTCTTCTAATTTTTTTTTTTTTTTCAATCGGTATTGCCACTAGTATTGCAGAGGATTTTTTGTTTCTTTTTTCTATACCACTTAGAGAGTAAAGTAAAAATATTTTGTAAAGTCTTGGAAAATAGAGGATGTTCAGGAAATGCTCATCATAGCTGAATCTGCTATTTGGATGGAAGCTTTGCTTATGCTTTGTTCCAGTTGTTGAGTTCTTTATGGGAATGGAGATGCCATTCCCACTAGAAGACGTTGGCCAGGCAGACTGTGACTGGATTCTGTTTATTAAAAAAATAAATAAATAAACCAAGGCTCAGTCTGTTTACAGAAGATCTGGAGGTACATCCGGAGATCCCATATCTGAAGGGAAGCAATGGCAGAATGAGTGAATAAAGTAATTCAAGGCAGCACTTGGATTTCTGGAATCCATAGCAGGAGCCAGACAGTTTGCCAGGACACAATCTTACTGGTGATGGAGGAGCAGGGATATTGCTATTCTGAATGACTATTACTTGCCACATCAATCAGAGTGTGACAAAGTGATGGGTCGATAAGTGTTTTGACAGCTAAAGGACATTCAAGAGTAACACAAAAACACTTATGGAAATTAATACATTACAGCTTAAGGTAATCAGAAGTATGTAAAAAACAGCCAAGGGACAATCTTTGAGATTGTGATGAGACCGAGTTCCTCCCCTCATCTGATCTACTCAGAGCATACCTCACTGTAACTATCTTTTTGCCAAAATTGATTGCCAGACTGTAAAAATCTCATTGAATTTAAAGAAGACTTTGACTGGCAATGCTGCATCCCTGGTAAAGTCATACTCAGTTTATTTGTAGTTAGTTAGAATCATGGAGTGGTTTGGGATAGAAAGGACCTTAAAGATCATGGAGTTCCAACCCCCCTGCCATGGGCAGGGACACCTCCCACCAGACCAGGTTGCTCTAAGCCCCATCCAGCCTGGCCTTGAACCCCTCCAGGGATAGGACAGCAACAGCTTCTCTGGGCAACCTGTGCCAGTGTCTCACCACCCTCACAGCAAAGAATTTCTTTCTAGTATCTCATCTAAATCTCTCCTCTTTCAGTTTAAAATCATTACCCCTTGTCCTGTGACTGCACTCTCTGACAAAGAGTCCCTCCCCATCTCTTCTGTAGCCCCCTTTAGGGACTGGAAGGGGCTTTAAGGTCTCCCTGGAGCCTTCTCTTCTCCAGGCCAAAAACCCCTTGCTCTCTCAGCCTGTCTTCACAGGAGAGGTGCTCCAGCCCTATGAGCATCTTTGTGGCCCTCCTCTGGACCCATTCCAACAGGTCCCCGTCCTTCCTGTGCTGAGGACTCCAAAGCTGGACACAGTGCTCCGGGGTGGGAGCAGGATAGAGGCGTAGAAAAACTGTCTTTAAACGATCAAGGTAACCATTCTTGGTGTTTAATGAGCAGCAGTATTGCACAACCAATCCACATGCTAAAAATAATTTGCTTGTCATCTTTCAGTTTTCAATCAATGTCAAAATTCAACCCATTCCAACACAGAGGCGATAGCTACAGGGGTGACTCACTTAAAAAAAAAAACAAGCTTTCTCAGAGGGAAGGGAGTACAGATAATTTCATTGCCATATGAAGAAAAAACAATACCAAACCCACAAAAATCCCAGTATGTACATCATCTTTCTTTCGCCTTCTCTGAATCTCAGTAAATCTCTAAATCCGCCCTTGCCTAGTGCAGAGTCAGGGCTTTGTGTCTGCTAATTCCCTCCCTTCCTGTTAGACAGCAAACAAGGAAAAAAAAAATACAGTCAGGAGGTGATGAGAGCCACTTCTGCACATGATCAGCTTTTATCTTATAACAACCCTGCTGTGTGGGGAAAAAAAAAATAGAATAAAAGTCACAACTAAAAAAAAACCTAAAATCATTTGGACATAATAATTAAGCACGCTTGTGATGACAGCAGGTACTGAAGGCTGATCTCAGGGGCATGTTTGATTTTAGTGATAGAAAAAAGTTCCTACTCACCTGGAACAGGAACTGTTCAGGATGGAGTCTGGTGTCCTGGGTGATCAGCTGAAATCTTCTCAGTGGCTGTGAAGTAATTGTATTGAAAATAACATCAGTAGTAACTTTCAGATAATTTCCTTTTTTTTCTTTCTAAATAAAGAGCGAAAGCCCAATTAGCTCCTCACGTATAGAGCTGCTCTTCATCTGAATGAGCACAGTCAGAAAAATGCCATTGGATTAGTTATTTATAATGGAAATATTTCCCCTCTTTAAGTAAACATTTGGGATAATTATTAGGGTTTAGCAGCTGTTGACTGAGAAGTGGAATGAGCAATCACTCAATCAGAGGCCAGAGCTTGAGGGAGTGAGAGATTATATTCTCGTGATCTGTGCCTGGCAGATAGCAATAAAACGCCTGGTGAACGTATGTGGTGTATCACAGAATCACAGAGTGATACAGGGTTGGAAGGGACCTGTGGAGATCATCTAGTCCAACCCCCTACCAGAGCAGGTCCACCTACAGCAGGTTGCACAGGGACGTGTCCAGGTGGGTTTGGAATGTCTCCAGAGATGAAGACTCCACCACCTCTCTGGGCAGACTCTTCCAGGGCTCTGCCACCCTCCAAGTGAAGAAGTTCCTCCTCCTGTTTAGATGGAACTTGTTATATTCAAGTTTGTTCCCATTTCCTCTTGTCCTGTCACTGGGCACCACTGAAAAAAGACTGGTCCCTTCCTCTTGACATCCGCCCTGGAAGTATTTATAGGTGTTGGTCAGATCCCTCAGTCTTCTCCAGACTAAAAAGACCCAAGTCCCTCAGCCTTTCCTCATAAGAGAGATGCTCCAGGCCCCTCATCATCTTTGTAGCCCTCTGCTGTACCCTCTCCAGCAGTTCCCTGTCCGTCTTGAACTGCGGAGACCAGAGTAAATAGAGTAATAGAATGTAAATACAGTTCTGTTGTCAGATGGTTTGTGGTAGGTTGAAATGGCTGCTCTGAGGTCACAGCAAGCAGGCTCTTTCCTGGAATTTCTGCAGGCAAGGTGCACATCCTGTAAACAGGAGCTCCCCAGATCCGTCACTGCTTGGTGGCATGTTACTGCCAGGTAACTTAATAAATAACATCATTCTACAGAGGCAGAGATGCTCAAACCACCCAGAAAGTTCGGGGAGATACAGAAACTACTGCTAAGAAAATTAAATAATTTGTATTTTTCCTTTGGCTCAAATTTTTTACATTTTGGGTTGGGCAATAGGAAAAAAAGGATCTTGGACTATAGCCTCAGTTACAAGGTCATTGTAAAGGGACCATGGTCCTACTTTCAGACACAACCTTGGGCATTTGGTGTAATGACTCACTACTAAACAGCTGTATTTCTCAGGGAGGGGGAAGAAAAGAGAGAGAGAAATGTCAGCCATTGCTTACATCTTCCGAAACAGTACATACAGTTCAGTGTTGTTCCTGCTTGCTTTGCGGGTTGTGAGACTTGGAGGGTTGTGGGCAGTGAGCTAAATTTCCCCAAGCACTGGAGTTGAACAAGTTTTCACTCCTTCTCCTTGGATCTGGACTTTCTTTATTCCTTGGTTTGGCTTCATGATGAAATTGGAAGAGTTTTGGGTTAAGGGTGGGACAAAAAAAAATTCAGCATGCAGTGAAGTTCGTCAGCTTTCTCTGATGTGACCTGTATAGGACTTCCTTATTTATTATCTAAATGAGTTTGAGCAGTTCTGTTTTTAAACTGGTCGTGGTTCCATAGAGAGTAAGGGGAACTTCTGGAAGGTTGTTCATTTCCTACCGAAATAAGCATCTGAGATCAGACAACTTTTCATTTGAAACAGTTTTTTCCCTCTACCTGCCAGTAAAGGGAGACTTGGAAATTATTTTAGCCATTTAACTTGTAGACTTCTGAAATAAGTTGAACTAGGTCTTGCTCTACGTGTCTTGTCATTAGAAGAAAGGAAGGGGAAGGGGAAGGGGAAGGAGAAGGGAGAAGTCAAGTCAAATTCTAGTAAAAAAGTGAATGATATTTTGCTTCATATCCACTAGGGACTGAGCCACACAAAGTTGTCCTGATGCTTTTCCATATATTTATCACATCCTTGGGACACAGGAATCCGAGTAACTTTTTGGCCTCACTGGAGTGATACACCTAGAAAAACAACCGTAAAGGTAAATATTCACAGCATTAAAGAGTTGGAACACACATCCGGTAGCAACGGGTCAACTTTTCCTCATGCTTTGCTATCTGCTGTCATATTTACACTTCAGCTAGTTCTTCAGAACCAATCTTGAAGGACTAAAGAGGCACTCAGAGAGGTATTTGGCTCCAAAGATGCATTCCCAGTGGGATTAGCTGTGCTAACACCAGACGTGTTCCCCTTCACCTGGAACCAGGATTTGCGAGCCTTCAAAACAGAAAGTTTTGGTATCGCTCCAGAACTGGTACCTGCTACACAATCTTGATAATTTGTAATCTGAAAAAGACAATCTTAAAATACAGTTAGCTGCAAGACCAAACAAAATCAGCTTGCTAATGCCTCCTGAATTATAAAGATTTGAGGCAGATATGGCACCTCTCCACAGTTTGCAGAGAGAGATTGCAGCAAACCCTGAACCACAACACTGGGTGGTGTTCCCTAAAGCAGGGTGGTTCATACAATCATAGAACAGTTAGACTTGGAAGGGACCTTAAAGATCACCAAGTTCCAACCCCCCACACCTCCCGTTAGAGCAGGTTACTCCAAGCCCCATCCAGCCTGGCCTTGAACACCTCCAGGGACAGGGCACTCACAACTTCTCTGGGCAACCTGTGCCAGTGTCTCACCACCCTCACAGCAAAGAATTTCTTCCTAATATCTCATCTAAATCAACCTTCTTTCAGTTTAAAACCATTATTCTTCATCCTATGGCTCCCCTCCCTGATCAAGAGTCCCTCCCCATCTCTTCTGTAGGCTCTTCAGGTACTGAAAGGGGCTTTAAGGTCTCCCCGGAGCCTTCTCTTCTCCAGGCTGAACAACCCCAACTCTTTCAACCTGTCTTCACAGGAGAGGTGCTCCAGCCCTCTCTGAGCATCTCTGTGGCCTCCACTGGACCCACTCCAACAGGTCCATGTCCTTACAGCGCTGAGGACTCCAAACTGGACACAGGACTCCAGGTGGGGTCTCACCAGAGTGGAGTAGAGGTACAAAATCGCCTCCCTGGACCTGCTGGCCACCTGGTGGTTGCCTTGTACCGGGAGTTCTAGGCTGGCAATAAGAGTGTGGTGTATTTCTTAAATTCTAACAACTCCTCCTTTTAGATCCAAGAGGCGGCCTGTAAGCTCACACTGAAATAAGGGGGCCAGTGAAAACTTAAAATGAGTAACGTGAAGAAAATAAAAAAGCTGAAAAGCTTAGTATTAATCCTCGCTGAAATCTTAATACAGCACTGAGGCTTGAAAGAATGCCTCTATCCCATAATAACCTTACCTTTGAATGGCCCCGTCCCACCAAAAGCAGAGCGTACAGCGCAGACCTGTTTGCATTGGAACGATGTCCTGAGCAGGATCAGTAACCAACTATCTAAATGCCTGGACTGAAGTCAGAAAAAGAGAAATTTATCCTGCCCTTGGCATTGAATAATCTCAACGCAGTCTTTTCAAAAAAGGGGCAAAAATTCAGTCTAGAGACAAGTGAAAAGCTGCCTTCTGTGTGCACTGGTTGCAGTTGGCTTGTGTCTGGGTTTCTGAGCTATCTGCAGTAAATTCTACAAAAACACATAACAGAATGACATGGGGCTGGAAGGGCCCTCTGGAGAGCATCTAGTCCAACGCCCCTGCCAAAGCAGGTCCACCCACAGCAGGTCCCACAGGAACGTGTCCAGGTGGGATTTGAATGTCTCCAGAGATGGAGACCCCACCACCTCTCTGGGCAGGCTCTCCCAGGGCTCTGTCACCCTCAAAGGAAAGATGTTCCTCCTCATGTTTAGATGGAACTTCTTAGGTACAAGTTTGTGCCTGTTCCCTCTTGTCCTGTCACTGGGCACCACTGGAAAAAGACTGGCCCCTTCCTCCTGACACCCACCCTTTAAGTATTTATAGGCATTGATGAGGTCCCCCCCTCAGCCTTCTCTTCTCCAGACTAAAAAGACCCAAGTCCCTCAGCCTTTCCTCATAAG
Source organism: Nycticryphes semicollaris (assembly GCA_013400055.1). Taxonomy (NCBI): domain Eukaryota; kingdom Metazoa; phylum Chordata; class Aves; order Charadriiformes; family Rostratulidae; genus Nycticryphes; species Nycticryphes semicollaris. Next base: position 436,328 of record VXBJ01000763.1, on the reverse strand, counting down.
AGAGATGTTCTAGGCCCCTCATCATCTCTGTAGCCCCGAGTAGGACGTGGGGAAGCGGTATCACCGGTATTGATAGCCCTCACCAGGAACAGACCGGTGGGAGAGCCCATCTCTCACCTCCGCCTCCCTCCCACAAAATGCCCATCTGCTGCGGGGAAAGGGATTCTTAAAAGGTGGAAAAAATGTCCTCAAAGTCCATAGACTTCAATTTCTGCAATGCAGAAAGGAATCATTTGCTATTTATGCATTTAACAAAGGGCACTTTCTTCGGCTGCCTCTCGATTGCATCTTTGTTCAGCAATTAAAGCAGGTACATCAATTAAAATGTAAAATTATTTTTATTTTAAAAGCTTGAGTTGGTTCTGTTAATCGTATGAGAGAGAAAAATGTCTTTTTGATCCGTTTGTATAGATTTTGAAGTTCAAACTTTTACCACGAGATGTTTTCCATCTGTTCCTGGTGAGGGCCATCAATACCGGTGATACCGCTTCCCCACATCCTACTCAGGGCTACAAAGATGAAGAGGGACCTAGAACTTCTCTCTTATGAGGAAAGGCTGAGGGATTTGGGACCTTTTAGTCTGGAGAAGAGAAGGGTGAGGGGGGACCTCATCAATGCCTATAAATGCTTCAAGGGTGGGTGTCAGGAGGAATGGGCCAGGCTTTTTTCAGTGGTGCTCAGGGACAGGACAAGAGGGAATGGGCACAAACTTGAACATGGGAAATTCCATCTAAACAGGAGGAACTTCTTGGATGAGAGGGTGGCAGAGCCCTGGAGGAGGCTGCCCAGAGAGGTGGTAGAGTCTCCTTCTCTGGAGCCATTCAAAACCCCACCTGGACATGTTCCTGTGGGACCTGCTGTGGGTGACCCTGCTCTGGCAGGGGGTTGGACTAGATGATCTCCAGAGGTCCCTTCCAACCCCATTTCATTTTGTGATTCTGTGACAGTTAACTGCAGCGACCTCAGAAGCTAGTTTTTGGTTAGAATCTCTCAAGTGTGCGACAAACCAAAATTAAACGTCTAAATATGCCTTTATGTTGGGAACTATGGAGAGAACTTCTTCCCAGTAATGTCAGTGCCGAAAGGGACCCAAATCTTCCTTCACGAGCTGTAACGCCGCCAGTTTTCCACAGTCAGGACTCGATATTAAAGTTAATGAACCAGGACTGGGCTTCAAAGCCACGCTTATATTATTGTAACCCAGAAGCATTCAAAACAGAAAGGAGAAGAGGGAAAATGTTCTGTCACTCGACATCATACACTTTGAGATAATAAGTAATTCTGAAAAGATAGAAAAATAAATATATTGCTTTTTACAACATGTGCTTGGGCTGCTTTTCCATTTTTAATTGGACTTGTTAAAAGTGTAACTACCCTAAAGAGAGCTTTTCAGGAAAAAAGATCCTAGAATATACCATTCCTGGAACATACTACTCAAATAAAATGAATTATCAGGTACCTCATAAACATATTATGTGGCTATAACATACTTTAACTATCACATTCCAATTTGTTTCTTAGGAACACGATACAGTTTTGTTTGGGTTTTTTTTTTGTTTTTTCGTTTAAAACACAAACTTGGTGGCATACTGTGCCTTGGACAGATTGTGAGCATTAACTCTTGTGTTAAATATTCCATTTATTTTGGACATAATCCCCCAAAATACTGTTTGAGTCTATCAGGAGTCCCACATCTCGAACGACGCACTGATTTTGAAATAGGGGCAAATCGAGGCCCTGCTTCACATCCTCCTTCACGGGCTCCAAAGTCTCCCCCTTGGCAACCAGCAATGTCTGACGATACCCAGAAGCGGGTCAACAACCTGGGGCTTCAATGCAGACTCAAAAACGACAGTTGGCCAAAAAGCAGTTCTTACCCCCCTGTAATTATCTTCAGGCGGGTCCCCGGTCATTAGTTTGCACAATTAGACTGGGTTCCAACCACCTGTGCGTTCCAGTCTTCCAAAACCTGCTGAAGCCAAGAGGAACATCCTCCTCTAACTGCGTATTTGTTCTGTCCCGGTCAACATCTGCACTGCTTGTCAACATCTGCACTGCTTGTCAACATCTGCACTGCTTGTCACCCACAGAGACGCCGGTAGCCTGGGATACTTCTCTCTAAAGGTAATGGGCCNCTGGCTCCTTCCTCCTGACACCCACCCTTGAAGTGTTTATAGGTGTTGATCAGATCCCCCCTCACCCTTCTCTTCTCCAGACTAAAAAGACCCAAGTCCCTCAGCCTTTCCTCATAAGAGAGATGCTCCAGGCCCCTCATCATCTTTGTGGTCCTCAACTGTACCCTCTCCAGCAGGTCCCTGTCATTTTGGAACTGGGGAGCCCAATAGAGATGCTTGAGACCCCTAATCATCTTTTAGTCCTACCGTCATTTGGTGGCTGTGCTATTAATTGCCTAATTAAAAAAAGGACTAAGGGGAGACATTTTCACACCGTCCTAAAGCGGAGCACAACTGCTCTGGCTCAGAACGATCTGTCCCGTGTTAATGGTTTTGTTCAGGTATTGCAAGAGTTGAATGTGAAGAGGGCAGGGAAAAAAACTAATCCTTGCAGTGATTTCAATCAGCAGCACAGCTTATTCTGGATTCTAGAGGTTTTGGATTATTCTGTAGTTATTTATGACAACCAATGGTTCTTGCAGAGCTTCTCACAGGTGTGCAGTTCCTCACAACAAGCAGGAGGAGGGGTGAAGCCTCCAGAAGGGATGTTTTTTCCCCTCCTGCATTGGGTCCTAAAGCTGTAAGGAAAAAAGAAAAACCCCAAACCACCCCACCACAGTTGTCCATCAGCACTTCTTCTCCTCCATACGGCTGTCTAGAGTGGGGTTCAGCTAGTGGCCGCTCCTGCCTGGACTTTGGGGATGGAGGTGACGGTGCAGCATCCTCTGCCCGCGGCCGGGCAGGGACCGGAGGGGAAGGGAAGATCCCGGCAGCTCCCACCACCCCAGCTCCATCCTCCTCCTCCCACCATCCCCACGTTCCACACATAAAACACCCGACAAGATAAAATCCATCAGAAGATTCTTCCCCTTCCTCACTGGAGATGCAGCCCTAACAGTTTCGCAATAATATTTTACCGTCTTTTAAACAGAGGCTCGTGCTGTGCTAACGAGCAGCTCGTTAAATTGCTTTCCCCCCTCAGCTGATCTTGATACGGCCTTTCTCGTTAATGAAACCCCCTCAGCCTCGTTGGGGGAATTTTAGAAACTTCATGAGAAGGCAGTGAAAGAGGCACAGGGTCGGGCATAAAGGTTTTTTTCAGCTGGATACCGGCAACAAGTGGAAACGTGTCCTAAACCGGTGTCCCTTTCCAGTCTTTTCCCTTCACTGGGATATCAAACTGGTTGACATCATCCATACTCCCTCCATTTCCCATAATGAACTTTGTTACTGTGAGATTTGAAAAAAAAAAAAAAAAAAGAATCCATTAAAAAGCAGAAACATTTCTAGTTGTTCAATTGTTCCCTTACCCAGCCATCAAGATTTAAATTTCAATGTATTTTTGGAAGTGCTGAAGGGAGATAACCCGGGGACATTTTTAGACAAGCCTATTTACTCTGGCGTTTTTTAAAGGGTCTGTTTGACATGACAAGAAAGCTCTGGAGAGGCCATGGCCAGAATCCCAAGGGAAGCAGCAAAAACAGCAGCAAAAAAACCCAAAAGTATTGATTGTTACCTATAAATCTGGCAGCATTTGGTTCTGGTAGGGAAATGTCTGTTTATATTGATTTCTGACAGGGAAGAGCAGACCCAGAAAACCAACCTGGCTCAACTGAGCCATGGAAGGATCGAGCTGAGCCCCTTTAAATCAACGTAATTATCGATTTAGGGAAGATTCCGTTACCAAAAATCTGTCCATTTCTTAAGCCAGCAAAAATGAAAGGGGAGTTTGGGGAATTTGTAAGCCAGATGAGAGACCTCAGACATCAGCAGGTTTGAAGTGCTCTCCAAAGTTAAAGCATTAAAACTTAAATCACAGAACTGCCCGGGTTGGCAGAGACCTTCAAGATCATCGAGTCCAACCATTAACCTACCACCGCCAAAACCAGCACTAAGCCGTGTCCCTCAGCACCACCTCTACCTACAAGAGAAATATCGAAGCTGTAAGAGATGAACCAGTCATCCTAATATTTAAAAACAATATTTTAAGTGAGTGTTATTTATGCAAAGGAGATTAAAAATACAAGTATCAGCCAGAATCTGAAATACAATATTTTGTTGGAACTAAAACAAGAAACTGAGGGGAACATGAAAACAAGACCTCCTCAGCAAAAGGAATTTTTAAAAATAGATGTAGAAAAGGATATAAAAATCCAACAAGGCAACTGAAGTCCAAGGAGAGGACCTGGTTCAGAAGAACTCCAGTGGGGAAGGCAGAGGGGGCCCAAGGGAGATGTGTGGCTGCCAGGATGGGTAACAAGATGCCAAGTCAAAGGAAAACAAACCATATTCTGTCACTCACAAAATCATAGAATCATAGAATGGTTTGGGTTGGAAGGGACCTTAAAGATCATCCAGTTCCAACCCCCTGCCATGGGGGTTGAACAACCACTAGACATGGTTGTTCAGCCTGGCCTTGAACACCTCCAGGGATGGGGCAGCCACAGCCTCCCTGGGCAACCTGTGCCAGTGTCTCACCACCCTCACAGCAAAGAATTTCTTCCTAATATCTCATCTAAATCTCCCCTCTTTCAGTTTAAAACCATTCTTCCTCATCCTATGGCTCCCCTCCCTGATCAAGAGTCCCTCCCCACCTCTCCTGGAACCCCCTTCAGGTACTGGAAGGTCATTTTCAGGTCTCCCAGGAGCCTTCTCTTCTCCAAGTTGAACAACCCCAACTCTTTCAGCCTGTCCTCACAGCAAAGGTGCTTCAGCCCTCTCTGAGCATCTCCGTCACCTCCTCTGGACCCATTCCAACAGGTCTCAGTGTCCTTCTGGTGTTGGGGAGTCCAAAGCTGGACACGTACTCCAGGATGGGGATTCTGTGATTCTGTGACCAACAGAATATGGTATGTTTTCCTTGAACGGCTTGTTCAAACTAGAACCCAACAATCTCTGTCTTGGAACATTTTCAAAACTATTGGGAAATGGAAAAAGAGAAGAGAAAAAGTGCTGCTCAGGAATCCCAGTATGGAACGGGTCAGGGTAACGTTCCGATTCTGCACCAGGTACTTGCAGAGAGCCATGGGCATTAGAGGGTCAGCAGGCCTCTGGGGAATCTCCCCGGCTATTTAGTAAATACTTTTAATTCCCTAAGAAGCCAGGGCAACCTTGTAATGACCTTACTGAGCCACAACCCACGTGACTGCTTTGTAACTTTATCATTTCTGAACCGCTACTCAATCTTACCGATTTCAGAAAACGCAAAATGCTGCATTTTTAGAGGCAGATGTGCGTCACGTGCCGTCCCGAAGATGAACTAAGGTCGCGTGGTTACTGCACAAACTGAGCATCCCCAAGGATAAACAGGAACTGAGGAGAGCAGAGACTGCTCACCTCTTGTAGGAATTTACTCTGTAATCTTCAGCAAATCACTTAATCTTTCCTTGCCTCCATTCTCCATCTCTAAAACACTGTAATACTTGCTGTAAAGATAGAAGCTGTCACTCGTGTCCTCTTTTTAAAAGTAAATATCATTAAAAAGCCTCAAGGTTAAACCATTTCTTGCAAATATTAAGGAAAAGATCAAATTTGTTATCCAGGAAAAAAAAATTTCCCCAAAGATTCTCATTCAGTACATCCTGTCTGTTAAGCAGTTGGGTTCCTGAGGTAAAAAGCGATCACACCGAGTCCACAACTTCACCCTTTTTAAAATCAGCAGCAGCCTATAACAGCTCAGTAACTTTATAGAATCATAGAATGGTTTGGGTTGGAAGGGACCTTAAAGATCCTTGAGTTCCAACCCCCCTGCCATGGGCAGGGACACCTCCCACCAGACCAGGTTGCTCCAAGCCCCATCCAGCCTGGCCTTGAACACATCCAGGGATGGAGCAGCCACAGCTTCTCTGGGCAACCTGTGCCAGTGTCTCACCACCCTCACAGCAAAGAATTTCTTCCTGAGATCTAATCTAACCTTCTTTCAGTTGACTTTCTTCTGCATTATCCTGACAGAGACAAGAAGAACCACAAACATAAAGCTCCTAACCCCGTCTGAGGCTACAGTTTTGATCACTCCACAGACAATGTTTGAGCATACGGTGAAGGATTCAGGTTTCACCGTCACACGTTCAGTGCGGGTGACAAATGAATGACAACTACGCCTATGCAACTCAAGGGAAGACAAGAGCCCCACGGCAAGCACTGTGGCTGTATTACACATTATGTTCTTTTGATTGCAAGCATTTTAAGCTCATTATTTCTCAAATTAATACCGAGGCCAGGCTGGATGGGGCTTTGAGCAACCTGGTCTGGTGGGAGGTGTCCCTGCCCACGGCAGGGGGGTTGGAAGTCGATGAGCTTTAAGGTCTCTTCTAACCTGAACCATTCCATGATCACAGAATCACACAGAATTTCGGGGATTGGAAGGGACCTTGAAAGGTCATCCAGTCCAA
>VXBJ01000763.1:383129-429530 GCA_013400055.1 Nycticryphes semicollaris | reverse complement strand
CCACCAGGACCCCCAGGTCCCTTTCCCCTACACTGCTCTCCAACAGGACATTTCCCAACCTATCACTGGTACGGGGGCTCATCCAGGGTGATTTCGTGACTGTGATCCTTTTTTGCAGGTATTAAGAGATGCTGAATGAAATCAGATTATCGATTCCAACGTCGGGGTTAAGACAAACCAGTGGAAAAAGCTGGAAGGCCTCTGAGAAAGGTAAGGGAGGCTGAGCCAGCCCGACAGCGCCGCGACAATCCGTCACACATCGATACGAGTTGGGATTCCGCACCGCAGCCCTGAGCTGGTGAATCGGAGAAGGCTGGAAAACTGGCAGCAGCGCAGAGCTGCTCCCCCAGAGAGGGAGCGGGGCACGGCCAAAGGGCTCCTGGCATCACTCCCCGCCCCGGGGAATGTTTTGGCTCATGTAAGGACTGGCTCCAATGAGTTCTGAAGGAAGCCGTGCTCAGGCCTCCTCTGCAGGGGAACATACTTTACGACACAGGGGCTTTGATGGGACGCGGGGAAGGAGCTTTAGAAGACGTCCGAGAGAGGTGTATTCCTAACTGAAGATGAGGGAGGGCCGTGTGACTACATCTCTGTACGTGGAAAAGAGCAAAAGGAAGCAGCTAAGGTGAGAAAGAAGACAGAGGAAATTTCCCTGAGGAGAATAAATATGAGAGGGAGAACAGAACCGTGGAACGATCCCATCTTTTTCTTAGAAAACAAGAAAAAAATTCCCGCCTGTGCAAGTATTTTTATCTTCTCAACTGATGGTATTTGAGCTGGTCTCTCCCCTAAGCTGCCAGCTTGAAAAAGTCGTTTCGTAACAAAAGAGAGCTTTTCCAAGGGTGACATTAACAGCACAACGCTCAGATCACGACTTGTAGTTGCTTTATTTAATTTAACATTACATGCGCTGCAGACACCGATCCGTGCTGTTTATTTGCCCAAAGTAGCCATTCCCAATGTAGGAGGGGGAAATGCAGTAGCATGCACTGCACGTATTCCTGTGCAAAACTCCCTGGCTTCAGCTAGAAAAGGCTTTTAAGGTCGTGATTTCTAAGTTAGTGTTAGTGTTATACATACAGTTTCATTTTGGTTTTATGCAGACGTTGCATAGTTGATGATGAGCTTCTGGAGACAGACTGGAAGGGCATTGTCGGAGCAGCTCAAGTGACGGTAGCAAACAAGAAGATCTGAAGAAGAGGCATAACTTTCAGGGTTGAAAGGTCAGCGAGTACAGCCTGGGATCAAAAAGAAAAAAAAAATAAAATAAAAAGCTTGTTAAACTTGACATTTGAATCAAATTTCCTTAAAGCAAGTCAAGAAGTCAGGAAAAAAAAAATAAAGAATTCAAATACCAACTACAATACTAACATTAATTAGATTCAGGCCTGGCTAGAAATAAGGGATGCTGTTTTGCACCAGTGTGCAGAAGTAATTAACAAGTGCCTTAATTATTCATTCTAACACTTCAAAGAAAAAGCGTGTTTACCTATAGGAACCGAGTAACTTTATTTTAGCCTTTAGCATGACTTCAAGTATACATGGCATCATGGGTGAGTAAGGAAGGGGTCTAACATTTCAACTTGCTTCTAAAAATAATTGGGAATTAAGAATCCTTATCCTGTGGCTTGGCTAGTACTTGTGAAGTAAGTCCAATGTAATGACTCAAACAGTCAATGTCTTCTCATGATGTTAAAAAAAACCATCCCCAAAACAAACCCCAACAGAAAAAGGAAGAGCCATCATGAGGTCTCAAGGTTTGGAAAAAAAGCAAAAACATCACCAGATTTTGGGGACAAAAAAAAAAATACATTTTAACACATTACTAGAGATAAACAATGATCTTCACCTTCATGACTTCATTTCCCACGTGTAAAATGACGGTGCTCGCAGTCAAATTTCAGTTTCAATAGTGGCAAAAATAATCTTGTGAAGTTTTTGTAGTGGCAAAGAGCACAGAAGCAACTACATTAAAATGCAGAGGAAAAAAAACAACCCGGTACAACCCTCCCCAATATGTCAAAAAATAATATATCCCACAAAACATAGATTATATATTTCAAACAGGAATAATTTGTTAACATTGGATTTTTTTTGTAGCAAGAAAACTCTTTTATTTCTTTTTACTCCAGAAAAGCAGTGTTACGTACTGCATGTTCACCACTTCCCTAGGGGGTTTTTTTGGTTGGTATTTTTTTTTTTTAATCCAAGGGAAGAATTCAGGCAGAAAGATTTGCACTATGTACCACGCGCCACGGGAAGCTTGAGTTACTCTTGTTGGCAAAGCATCAGAAACTATTTCAATCTCCTCCAACTGAAACTTATCCTTACTTCGGCTGCGGCCAGTGATGTCACCTCCATCAGGTTGACTGCTCGGAAAGCGAAGACAGCAGCTGCCAGGACTGCAAGAAAATGCCCAATATTGAAGTTGCTGAGCTGTTCATTAATGGTTAGAATGAATCAGGATGTAAAACGCCGATTCTCCTTCCCTCAGAGGAATTATTTGGGCTCTGAGGAATGTTACACGGTGGGTGGCTGCGTTTCGGTTTTCCTTGGCCATTCTTTAAAATGGGCAGGAAAACTACAGCTTTCTGTCAGGAAAACCTGAGCCAAAATGCTGGAATGGAAGGTGAATGGCTTTTTACTTAAAAGGGATGGGGTGATTTGCAAGGGATTCATTTCAAACCAAGAATTTTCCTTTAATTAGCAATATTTCAGCTGTAAATACGAAATAACACTTTTAAAAAACATTCATTTATTTTGTACTCTCTTATATAGTATATTATATATCCATATAACTCATGTATACATATATATAGTATCATATCTCATTACTACACCTCGTTAGCTCTATTATACACATAAATGGAACCAAAACCTTTTGCCTTCTACTTCGCATTTAAAAACTGACCCAACTGAAGATAACACACGGTCTTTAGAACCCTCATCTCAAAACGTTGCATAAAACCTTAGGACATTGTTTCCATTATAAAAGATAAGTACAGAAGTGTCAAAGTCCCTTAAAAGATGAGACTTTGAAAGAAGAAATTCAGCAAAACCAGAGGAAGTCTCAGTTGTGGTACGTACTGAAGAAGTCCTTGCCATAAATGACTAACACAATTCTTGTCTTTTGTGAACGTTTATTGTTACCACTGAAGCTGGGAGAACACCCCATGTGCTGTTCCAGGGAGGGCTTAGCATTTTTGGTGTGCTATCATAAAAGAAAAATTAAAAGTTAACAAATTATCTGGCATGCTTTTGTTAGAGATGCAGTTTTTGTGCAATTCTAGTTTTCTAAAACTAGAATTTCCCGTGATAAAACTAAATTTTCTCTTTGTCATGTATGTAATCTGCTGTCAGCATTCAAAAAGCAACTATTTCTTTCTTGTCACAAAATACATTGAAGCCAGTTATGTATTTGCCTGACATCCACCCGGACTTAACACGATGAGCGCAAAGAATTCTATTACCAGCAAGAATTTCGAGAGAGTTGTATCCCAGGATTCTGTCCCACAGCAGCAAGAGCTGATCCGTAGCTAAATAACCAGAAAATGCTCGTACCATCCATTTAAATGAAATTCGTAGCCTGCAAACAAGTGACAGACAACAGTTATTACATTTCTGTCTCCCACAATCATCAGACTCTTATAAAGTTCAAAATATTTCACTCTTCCTCTGCATTTCTCTTCCAGGAAAAACAGCCATTATCTCTTGCTGCGTTAATTTTTGCCTTTGCACCAGCCATCAGAAAACTGTTTAGCATCTCATTTGACAAAGTACTAATAGCATCAAGATACTCTGACCAAACAATCACATTAGAGGGATCCTCAGCAATTTTCAGCCCCAATGTTTCACCGTTTCTGGAATTATGGTATCGTGATGGATGACGTACTAACAGTGAGATTTTCAGGTTCTATTGCACTTGGTGCCATGAGGGCACTATAGAATGATGCCTCTTGCTCTCTTCCTCCCTTCCAGTAGCTTCTGCTGGAATTAACCTATCTCTGTGTCTTCTGGCCCCCAGGAAATAAATCACTTCGTTCCATCAGAATCAGACATGAATAAATGAAACTTTGGTGAATAATGCAGCGTTTTGGCAGCATTTCTCATCTCTTTTTTTTTTTTCTTTCCACAGAAGAAACGCACAGGGCACACGTAGGCAGTCTTTGACTTTCAAGGAACAACGGCACGTTACCATTTGCACTCTTGAAAATTCCCCCACGTCTTTCAAATTAAAACACCTCTAGACCAGAACAACGAATCTGCATCTGCAGCATTTGTAGGAAGGCAGAGAGAGGTACTTACGGCTGAGCCCCGATTTCTCGCAGGTGATAGAAGAGCTGGGGCAGGTGGGTTTGTAGAAGTGTCTCGAAGAGCAAACACAGCGATACAATGCCCTAATGAAACAAAATCCCATCCTGAGTACTAACACTCAGCCTGCATAATCTGAGAAAGCTGCATCAGCACGTCATTTCTTTTAACTCAAGCAATAAAACCCTCTGAACGATAGAACATACAGCTCAAGTAAGCAGGGCACAGGCAGCTCTTAATGCCTTCAGTCACTCAAGCTTTGCTCCTACAATTCTTTGTAAGGATCAGCAACAGAAAATGTTGTGATGGTTCCTTTCAGCTCTACGTCACTTATCGTATTTGCATGGCAGGGTCTAAGCACTTAGTGGGTTACTATAATATGACCTACTTGAAATAGTTGCCCCTCAGCTGCGCTATGAAACAGGGGAACAGCATCTCCCCCATTAACTAAACCCAAACAGCACTGGGGATAGCTACTACGAAAAAGTTAAATGGAAAGAGGTTTTCAAATTTGTTTTAAAAACTCCCCATGAAAAAGAACGGGTTCCTGTCCGACCGGTTTCCCTGCTCTTAATGACTGAAAGGACAATGCACAGCCTTGTGTATCGAGGAAACAGTTTTCTTTTAGCTAGGAAATGTTTTCCAAAAAGTAGTATAACTGTTCAGCACTTTCTGAAGGAGAACAGAAAGCAAGCACTTACTACGTTCTCTTCTTCAAAAACAGAAGATCAGCCAATTTTTACAACTGTCTTACATTCAAGACAGCTGGTCCCGGTCATAAACATAACTGAATTATTTAAATTCATCTAGTAGTGCTAAAATGCATGTGCTGTCACACCAAGATGCTTGAGTTGAAGAAATCCATTAACTTGGTATCACTGAAACAATACCTGTATATTTATGACTGTATTTTTTGGCCCCTCTCCTCCAGAAAACACTAAAGGGTGTCATTTCTTAAAATGAAGTAGGAATTTATGTGACTTCTTGAACAGAGAAACCTATTACATAGAAGACACAGAAAACCCCACACCCTCATAAAATGAGAACTATTCTATAGACAATATTCTACAGCATGTATCTATATATCTACACACCATATTCTATAGCAAAAGCTGACATTGACATAGAAAACAAAAACTATCTAAACTGGAGTTACCCAATAATTGTTCCAAGCTTACCTGAAATATTTTATTGTATTTAAAAGGGATATATTTCCATCACATAGAAAATCACGCCACTGTATATTATTGTTCCATAACAAACAGAATATCAAGTGAGTGGGTTTTAATTCCTAATGAACTTACAGAGGGATGAGAAGAGATGGAATGGAGTCTGAAGAAAAAACGCACATACATCTCACGGAATATCTGATACAATTTGGAAGGTTCATGGTACAGAAAACAAAGTGGAGCAACTGAAAGGATAAAAGAATTAGAATTGACTCAACACTGTAAATTGCTAAAAGAATTCAATGATTAAGTGCATGAAGTATGAGGAAAAAACAAGCAATTTCTAGTAGTGCAATTTACAAAAGCAATACTAAACCTGTTATTTAGACAGAAATATTTTGTAATACAGGCTATCATTGGATATTAAAAGTTAAGAAAGGGAATACAATACATTCTAGGTGACGGTCCTTTATGTTTCAAGACTCTAAACTAATGGCAACTTGCTCTCTGGCTTCCAAAGTGTAAGAAATTTGCTTTAAGGGTAACTTCTCTGGGAGGCAGGGCAACGATACAGTGAACAGTGCAAGATTTTGGTTCAACCCTCTATGACTTCCAGTGTCCGTCTCTGAACTGGGTCCCGAAACAAGTCCGCTGCTTGAAGGTGGGTGTGATGAAAAGAAAAACATTTTAAAAAATAGCTTTCAGTTGCCACAATAACATAAGCACGACAGACTGAGAGTGACCTGTTTCTCTCTTAGAAGCTCTGAAAGCCATTGGCATTTGGTGGCTTAATGTGAAGAAGTCCTTTGGTAGGCCCGATTCCAAACAAAAGTTGGCTACACTCGTAAAGCAGCAGCTCTCAAACTCTTGTTTTCAACCACCCCCTTTTTTTTCCTTTCTGCAAAAGCCTAGCATATAGGCCAACACGTTGGATGTACACGCTGCACGAACATAACCCCTTCCCTCCAACTGCAACTCCACTCATCCAAGGTGTTGTTTTCCTGTAAACAGCCTCCTGCTTCATTTTATGGGTGCCCTCAGTGCGCTTGACAGCTCGTGTTTACACACACTCACAGTCTCTCTCTCTGCACTCCCTTCCTGTTTTATTTACATAAAGCAGAGAAATGTATCCATATGTACAGATATGTACATAGATACACCTACCTTTATATCTATGGGTGTAATGATGTGTCAGTTCATTTTCTTATAGATATCTATGTATCAGAGAAAGTGGCTTTATTGAAAATAATGGGGTGTGTGTACGTAAGGTGCTAAGGTAGGGTGAAGAAGATGCTCAGAGAGGGCTGGAGCATCTCTCCTATGAGGACAGGCTGAGAGAGTTGGGGTTCTTCTGCCTGGAGAAGAGAAGGCTCCAGGGAGACTTCAGAGCCCCTTCCAGTACCTAAAGGGGGCTACAGTAGAGGAAGTATGGACTGTGGAGTCAGGGAGTGGAGCTATAGGATGAGGGGCAATGGTTTTAAACTGAAAGAGGGGAGATTTAGATTAGATAGCAGAAGAAATTCTTTGCTGTGAGGGTGGTGAGGCACTGGAAGAGGTTGCCCAGAGAAGCTGTGGCTGCCCCATCCCTGGAGGAGTTCAAGGCCAGGCTGGATGGGGCTTGGAGCAACCTGGTCTGGTGGGAGGTGTCCCTGCCCAGGGCAGGGGGGTTGGAACTCCATGATCTTTAAGGTCCCTTCCAACCCAAACCTTTCTGTAATACTACGGTAAGAGCTTCACGGAAATGTGTATTTGCGTAGGGGTAAGGAAAGCAGAGGGTGTTGTCAGGATTTACATAGGGCCCCCGAGACTTTCTCCTGCAGCAGCACAGCGGGGAATACAGAGGACATTCCCCTCTGTCCCGTTACACACCTGTGTTTCTGCCACCTTGATTTCCAGCCTCCCTCCTTCCCACCAGCAGCCTGTTCCAAGCCCTGGCACGGAGCGGCCGAGGGACGCCCTTCTCAAGGGCAGGGTCAAATCCAAACACTTTTCAAAGAGGTTTCCAGCAGTAAAAGTGAAAGCCCCCTAGGGAGTACTAAGCTGTTCATTACTTCAAAGGCTTAAGGTTCCCTACTCGGGTTAAAAATTCACGTTTCATACTTAAATTGCCTGATTTTAATGATCCTGAGACCACTCAACTTGACTATTAGCAAAATGCAGCGTTTCAAGTATAATCTTAAAATCTGCTTGTCCTCGGATGCCACAAACACCTTTGATAAAGCAAAGGAAAAACCTGGAAAGCTGTAATAAAAGTCTTACGCTGCTGGGGGGCTCTGCACTAGATGCCTTCTTACGTCTGGGACTTGAGGAGATTTTTCTGCTCTTTTCCTAGAAACCTTGTGGGTATTTGAGCTTTCCTCCGTGCTATAAGGCAGCAGCCTTTCTAGTATTTAATGCTCCTTTAACACCTGTTTTAGGTGAGGGCAACAGGCCTTTCACATAAATCGTATTTTCAAGACCTCTTGTCACATGTCACTTGGTCTACCCAGATGTGAAACACAAGAAAAGAGCACTCTGTCAACAAATCTTATCCCTCTATTCATGTATGTTAAGATATACAGCTCAGCTATTAGCTCTCAGAGAAGGAACTCCCGCACGCTTAGCGTGCTGTAATATGAATAAAACAGGAACAGCCTGGATATTTTAAAACCATATCCAACAGTCATCATGCACAGAAACACCACACACGGGTTTAGAAGTTGCAGAAAAGTACATGCAGCTTTAAAGTGCAATATGAAAAGAAGCAACCTGGAGGTTTTAAGTGTTCACGAGTCACACTTACCATACATAGAAAAGCCATGAAAAGGAATGACACCTACAAAACAAAAATATTTAAGTTTTTTTTCCCTTCTTTTGTAATTATTTTTATCCATTAATAAAATATTTCCTTGTTATAGCACCTTGCAGTCTTACATCTCTATCCTGTGAATATGGAAGTATCACTTACTTCAGTACAACCAACTACGTGCTTCAACGCATGCTATAGTTCCTAGAAAGCCAAGTAAAGCTTTGCCTCCATGAAGTTATTACGTATAAGCTTTGCTGAAATCAGAACCTAATTTCAGATAAATGACAACCCATAAACGTCACGGGCTGAGATGGAGGGAGCAGGAAAAAAAGGAGGCCAAGACCTCCAGTAATTCATGTACTTCTCCAATAAAACATTTAGAGGACTGGGCAGTGGTATCACGACAGTTCTCTCCTCCTTTCCAGCTGATCTCAGTTCCCACAGATGATCTTCCAAAGTCCCTCCCAATCCCTGATATTCTGTGATTCATTAATTTTCACAGAGGACCAGGAAGAGGGAGCTGCTTTTGGCAGAAGGACAATGCTTCATGGCTACAAAGAATTGCAGAGGCAAAAATGGAAGGGGAACAAAAGCACATGCTACAGCTGACACCACTGGGACAAGGCCAGAGACACAGGTTTGAGATCTGTGGTGCAAGGCCTTGAAAGCAGGAGCAAAGAGCTTGAGCTTAAAATACAAATGCAGTGCAAACCCGGGGATTGAAACGGTCAAAATATGAGCTGAAAGGAAGAATTTTAACACCTGAAGTAACAACTACAGCAAGGATATTAAAATTGAAAAGATATAGATCAGTTATGCCTGTATTTTTAAAACCTAACACAAATTTTGAAAGGAAAAGCCTTTAAGGTGCAGTTTGTTGAGTACTGGAAAGCTGAGGGTCACTCGGTTTTGGCCCGTGTCATTCAGATCCTCTACGAGGTGACAGAGACTGGAACACAAGCGGCTGCACGAGTTGTGTTCCTTCCCCTTCCCCACCCCAACACGGACAAACTCCATCTGTGACTACTCACACCAGCCTGAATGTGGGTTTGGAGTAGCTTCAAGTCCAGAAATTAATGAATTTTGCAGAAGAGCAGCAAAAGATAATTTGCAATGGAAAAAAGCAGCTATCACGGGTTTGAGAATAAAATCCTGTGTCTTTCCAACCTACCACTAGAGGAGGCAACAGTCTTAATTCTTACCATTTGGAGGATAGAAAACAGCATATTCTTCCATCCCGAGTTTCCCTGTGAATCAGTAAACAGCAATTAACATGTGATTACACAATCTATATTGAAAAAGGTACGTTCTAAGTTACAGTTACAAAAATCCTAACTAATTACACTCCTGGCCATTTGATATTGCCTAAAGCGAGCATGCGATGCAGTAGGCCAGGTACGGGGTCAGATATAAAATGCAGTGCCAAGAAGAGAGGATGACAAAGGGCAAAAACACAGAGGAGGAAGATTTCAGCGATGATGTCACACAGGGATTTTATTTGGGTGCATCTTCGGAGCTCTAACAGTGTTTGCTGCAGACCTTGAAGCCAGAGAAGCTCAATGAGGGGATAAGCCTGACAGGTCGTAGCAGACTGAGCCAGGGATAGGAAAGGCATTAAAAAAACAGATCCAAGAACAGGTAAAAAATACCCCCAAGGATTAAGCCTGCAACAGAGAGGAAGATGGATGAGACAGCTTTGATAGAACCAAAAAATATTTAAGAAATCTGTTGGATACAAAAGATTAATTAAGACAATCACTGATAGTACAGACTGACCATATAACCTTTTATCTTCCCTGCAAAACAAACATGTATCAGTGAACTGTATTTTAGCTATAGAACCTAATAATTTTAAATCCACTATTAAAAAAAAATCAACAATTCATTGAGAAATATAAAACTGGTTTTAATCATAAATGCAACTAATTAAAAACTGTAATTATTTTAGTTTTAAAATGAGAAAATACAACTAAGAAATGTAATTACTTCCATAAAAATTATAGAATATTCAGAGATCCCTTAGATCTCTGTATTTTGTTCCCTCTACAGAGAAGAATTTAACACGGGGAACTCGTGTCAGGTTCAACGGAATCAGGACTTAAGATATTTTCCTGTAGCTTGAATCACCTGAACTAAATTCAAACCAACGCTGCCCCACGAAAATAAAATCCATTATTTTCCAAGTGCAGAAATCAGTTGTTCATTAAAATAAAAAGTATTTTTTACTTTTCCTTTCAGTAGTTTGCTTGCTGTGAGGCCGGGACTTGTCATCTGGAAGGAGATTATTTTTAGCATAAAGCACATCTCTCGGAAAATTAGCCAAAAATAGGACCTACAAGCCTTTTGGATTTACACCGCACAGGTTTAGCGGAGATTTAGATTTCAGCAACTTCATTCCCCGGATTTGTCTAAGAATAAGTAGGATGTTCCCCGTAGCTGGGTTTCTGGGCTGTGCCTGAAGAGAGACCTGGGAACCCACTGCTGTTCTGCTCTCAGGTGAGCCCACAAGGTGAAGAAAACTCCCTAATTTAATTAAAGAGAGAGAAAAGACCTACAAAGCAATATAGGAGGAAGAAAACAACCAGAAAATATCGCTTTTAGCGACATAAGAAGCAGCAAGAGGAAAACTGTCAGCAGAGGTCCTCTATTTGGTATCGGGATCCCATCTGGCTAAATACACAGGCATGAGGGACCAAGGAAGGAAATGTATGGAAAAAAAAACCCAAAGTGATTGCCTTCAAGAAGGAAGATAAAATTAGGAAGGTCTGGGTAAAGCCAAGGCAGGTGAGCACCTAAGAAGTAAAGATACAGAGTCCAGAGGTATGGCATTAGAAGTTGGTAGAGAAAGCAAGTGGACTGAACCCAATACATTTAAGACAGTTAAGGATAATAAGATTCAGATGAGAAGTTAAGCCAAAGACCATCCAAAAGTAAGTTAACACTCTGGAAGATGCCATGCTTTGGAAAAAAAAAATTAGTATAAGTCTGCTTGGTAGAGCTCTGCTCTCTAAAGACCTTCTAACAGAGCCCTCAATTCTTCAGTAACACGTTCTGCTCCTGTCTATGAATATCTGCAAAACTCACTTCTTTGGGAAAACAACATCCTACCACCTCTTCCAGTTGCTAAATCTATTGAAGCTGCAGAAGGCAACATGGTGTATTTAAATTTCCAGCTCTGATGACGATAGACGACGTCAAGATTTTACCAGATCGTCACAGTCGGGCGTTCAATTTCTTTCAGTAAAACACTGGAGAATTGGACACAGAAAACTAGAGGTAAAAGAACAAGGTTGCAATCTGACCTTGTTGTGCTGTGATCAGCTTCTCAACTGGCCTTACACAACCTGTGCAGATTGTCGACTGGAGACGTGGCTTTTTCATTGACCTCCTTTTAAAGGTAGTCTATTAGGTCTAGCGTAGAATGAACACCGAGGTGTAATGAACACAAAGCAAACTCACACACCGTATTTCTGCAGCTGTCAGCAACAACAACAACAACAAATCTGTGCAATCTTCTTTTTTTTTAAAAAAACCCAAAAAAATAGCCACAAAACTCCTTTTACCTCGTATGTATGATTTGGGAGGGGTGGCACTGCTGTAAGAAAAGTGCTCCAAAACAGATGTATCTCGGGAAAAACAGAGTAATACCTGTAGAAAAGACAGTATATAAAAAAAATCAGCTGACTTACAGGATCCACAAAGCAACGTCAGATCTAAGGACCTGCCTTAATTAGCACTTATTAGATGCTCTTGAAGAGAGCTAATAAGGTTGAAAGCTCTTGAGCAACTTAATTTATTTTCCTGTTCAAATTTCCAGGCTGGCTTTGGACATGCTGTGATTTTCCTTTCCTATTTGTTTGCTGTCAGTAAAAACATGCCCGTTCTCCAACCCTCCTCGTTGCCTCTCAGCACAGGATTGTCCCCTTCCGTCACAGAATCNGCTCCAGGCCCCTCATCATCTTTGTACCCCTCTGCTGTACCCTCTCCAGCAGGTCCCTGTCCTTCTGGATCTGGGGAGCCCAGAAGTGGACACAGGACTCTAGATGGGACCTCACCAGGGCAGAGCAGAGGGAGAGGATGACCTCCCTCCACCTTCTGGTCACATTCTTCTAGATGCACCCCAAGATGCCATTGACCTTCTTGGCCACAAGGGCACGAAGCATTTGCATTTTTGCATGTGTGCAGTTCCAGAACACCGATCCTTACATTCGCTTTCATTCCCAGGAGCTTTACAGAACGATTCCACAATATTCTGGTCTTTTGAAAAGCACAGATTACAACGTTGACTTCACATCCACAAATTCTGAAATCCACCTTGTATTTTGTGAAATGTAGTTGTGGCTTTTGCAGTTTACGTAAGTGAAAAACTCAGTATTCCTTAAAAAATTAATAACTCCTACACGCAGTTGTAAAAAATAGAATCGTTAGTATTATACTTCAAAATTTTCAAGTTTTCGTGCAATGAAAGACGGCGCTGCCGAGATTGTACACAAGAGGGCAGAAGTAAGACAGGCTTCAACTCGCTGCTCGCTTTTTTGCATCCTTTAACCCCTCTCTCCTCTCACAGGTTTTAGGAGCTTGTTGGGTTTAACTCTAGCCAAGGTGGAAAAGGTGGAAATGCTCCAGATGGTGTTTGGCTGTGTAATTCCTTGTGAACTCTAATGAATAGCTGTTTGCCTCAACTAATTATTTTCCAGATATCAGCATTTGTCAAAATGAAACACGAACCCGACATTATTGCTTTCTTTATTATTATTTTTTTTTATGGAAAGCAGGACATACTTTGAGACTTCTTCCTTTTTTGAACCTCAAAGCTATTTCTCGGATACAGAAATCTTCTTAAAAAAATAAATAGGTTCTTTATCTCAAAGCAGTTTAAGCTAAATATTATTTTTGCATAATACACAATCACTTTCAGCGCTGCCAAAATACAAGCTGACGATAACAATACACAGGCAAACCTAATTCTCTGTATATGTTAACTGAGGTGAAAGAAAAAGAAACTAATCTAAAATGGACATAAATTATCTTCTCTCATAGGGGAAAGAATGTACTTGTAATTTGAGGTCCCTTTTTTTAGGAACACAGTGTCCAGTACCAGTATCTGGAAGTCTTTAAATTAAGACTGTGCATCTTTGTGAGGGAGATAGACTCTAGCTCAAACCTAAGTTAGGACTATACCTAAAAACTGCTGGGTGAGGTTCTTTGCATGTATTCATTATGCAGGATGTGAGACTGCAGTAGTTAAATTGAACCTCTGGCCTGAAATAATTTACAAATTTATTAATTCCTGTATTGGCTTTCTCCTTTACAAAAATGATAATGCTAAAGAAAATGCATCAGAAGCAGCGTGGCTAGGTCATGGGAGGTGATTCCACCCCTCTACTCTGCTCTCCTGAGACCCCACCTGGGAGCACTGGAGTCCTCAGCACAGGAAGGACGTGGAGCTCTTGGAGCAGGTCCAGTGGAGGGTCATGAAGATAATCAGAGGGCTGGAGCACTTCTCCTGTGAGGACAGGCTGAAAGAGTTGGGGTTTTTCAGCCTGGAGAAGAAAAGGCTCCGGGGAGACCATATAGCCCCTTCCAGCCCCTAAAAGGGGGCTACAGGAGAGATGGGGAGAGACTTATTACAAGGGCATGTAGTGATAGGATGAAGGGTGGTAGTTTTGAATTGAAAGAGGGTTGATTTAGATGAGATACTAGGAAGAAATTCTTTGCTGTGAGGTTGGTGAGACACTGGAAGAGGTTGCCCAGAGAAGCTGTGGCTGCCCCATCCCTGGAGGTGTCCAAGGCCAGGCTGGATGGGACTTTGAGCAACCTGGTCTGGTGGCAGGGGGGTTGGAACTCCATGATCTTTAAGGTCCCTTCCAACTCTACCCGTTCTATGATTCTATGAAAACAATGACATAAACCTCTTTCTAAGTACAGAAATGTTTGTCAAACTATTGGATATTTATAATCGAAATTGAAAAGAAAACCACTGTATTCAAAGGGCTGATAAAAATTAGAAAAACAAAGCCTTAATACAGTGATCTCCTTTTGATCAAAAGCATCTATATTCTATTTCAATAGCTACAGAGAGGTAAGAAAAACATGTAAACTTTGGGATAAAGAAAGCAAAGATTGTAAATAAATCACATAATTTCACAGTGTTCTTCCCAGATAGAAATCACGTTACTAAAGAGGTACCAATAATCCAACCAAATATTCTCATTGTCATTTCATACCCAAATTCTCAGGTTTTGATGGATGCTTTACCTGTTAAGTAACACACAGGCAAACGCCACACTCTGCTCAATGATTTGGAAACCTGAGAGGCAGTAACTACTCACAAAAAACCCCCACAAACCCAGCACAAACATAGAAATAATTTGTCTGGTTTAAACTAACATTTTCATTACCTATTGCATTTAGCCAACGTTAAATTCCAGTTCTCATATGAAATCAATGAGTAACATCCCGTATCAGAGTGACTCATGCTACAGAATTTTTCCAGCAGTGATAGAACAAACCCATTTGGCAGCCAATGCACTTGCAAATGAGGCTGGAAGAGAAACTATTGAGGGACTTGGAGAGCTTTCTTCTAGAAGAGAATCCGAAGAATACCACAAATAGCAAGCAAAACTAGAGGAACTAATAATTAGAAGTCTGAGATATTGTTTGCCTCAAAGCAGTAAAACTTGCCACTTAATTTTTCTGATTTTTGCTGACTCTCCTTCCAATTACTAAGGATACTTTGTATGATTTTCATTCTCCAGTCATTCTATTAACTAAATATGAATATGAAACTGTGCTATATATCGAGAATGATGAGCAAAATCTATTTCTGATGGTCTTAAAAACAAAGGTTGTGCTGTATCCGAGTTCATACTCCTTCACAGATTTTAATCCTGGGTCCACCAGCACTGTCTGTTAATAACTAATTAATTTGCCTTAATAGTCTATAGAATGAATGAAGCAGAAATAAGAACAAGATTTTCACATCCCGTGATAAAAAGATGTTACAATAACGATCATCTTTGCCCTTAAAGCAAGAACTTTCTACATGTAAACATTTTAGTGAATAAATGTTTGAGTTGTCATTATGCTGTCACTTTTCAAATATTAATTCAGAAATAAATTCACATACAGATCTTAATATTGTAATTATTTTTAAGTCCAAAAGGCTATAATTTAATGAGGTTATAATTTTAAATATTAATGTTTAAATGCTTATTATGTTAAAAGATTATATGTAGAGATGCTTTAATAGCAATACATTTTTATACCTACATGGACTAAACAGCATTAAGGGCGGTTTCTGGGTTAAATTACTAGCAGTTTTACATATTGCCATCAAAGAAGATTCCATTTAGTTTCACACAGCTGTAAAACAAAAAATTAAGCCAGTAGAACCTAAGAGATGGGACTAATGCAATTAAAAGCACCGTGGAAATGGTAAGTTTGACGCATGACATCTCCGTTGACACTGCAATCAGCCACACGTTAGGCAATTCATAAATATAATCTCCTTCCATTTAAGGGCAGCAACAAAGATAATTCCTTATAAATTAGCTGGGCTCCCCCATTGCTAGACGCAGCTTTGGAATGGGAGCAATCCTACAAGTAACCAGAAATATCACTACCCCCCCTCAGAGTCAATGTCTTCAATTTAAATACACGAGAATACGTTATCTTTTATGCTTATTGCAGTAGGTCACCAGAAAGCAATACTCTTTCCCTTTTTTAATCCAAAACCCTGAGTACCCTTCTCCAGTCCTAATTCCTCTGTGTGCCACAGCTGTTAATCATTTTACTATTGCAAAGCTCGAAAGGGCAAGAATACAGCTGATTTCTTATTTTCTGGCTTTACTGCACTGGAAAGGCATTGTGCAGGGTCCTTAGAAGCCCTGTCCTGCTGAATCTGTTGAAGTGTATCTTAAGGTGCATCTCTCTAGGGTCCCACTCTACCTACGCATGAAACATCAAGGCAGTCCTTGCTCCACAACCAGTATAATCCCAGCTTTTCGAAATAAAAACACAGTTACATACCTGATATAAGTAATCCTCAAATACAAAATAGTAGTCATCGTTGCTTGCTGTCAGCTTTACATCCTGTCATCAAAAAATACAGCAGTTTGAAGCTGAAAGAGCATCTTTTCAGACTCCCAGAGAAGCTAAACTTAACACGGCGATAGAAGACACCGCTTCACCACTGCATCATGAAAGAGCTGTAGTTAAGTATATATTCTGTATTTTAAAATTTAAAAAATACCCTATTTTGATTAAAGTATTCAGGATTGAAACTTGAAATGGAAGCAGTCAGACCCCAGTGCTATCTTACTGGCAAAACCAGTCATTCCTTCAAATGAAGTTACAGTTTCTTTACGGCTTAATGGCTCAACTCAAACAAATGTCTTACAGGAGAGCAAACGCAGGCACAAAGAGAGAGCTTGCAAGAATAAATTCACACTAATTATTCTTATACCCCTCAAAATCAAACCATCCAACATTGTCTTTCTAAAAAAAAACTCCACAAGATGAGTATATAAATCATATGAGTGTATACATGAGTGTGATGAGTGTATAAATCACATAGTCACTGTGTAGTGAATTACTTACCTTGTAAATCAGGCTGTCCACTAAAAGGTCGTGCTGAATCACATTTGACTTAAGCTGTTCATAATACAAGATATCCTAAAATTAAAAATATAATCATCATCAGTCTGCGATATAACTTTAATTCCTATTTAAACTAACAAAGCTAATTTTTAACAATTTCAAAACCCCCAAATTACAAGCATGTATTCAGCTGGAACACCAACTGCATAAACCACGAAGCATTCCATCAAGGCTTATAGTAGTTTAAGCCCTAAAAAATAAGACAGGTTAAGCAATGACCTCCCTTCAGGCAATTAATCAAACGAGAGTGAAGGAACTCATTCAAACCCAAGACCCATATCTTCCAACCTTTGGGTCTCTCTACACCTAAAACCTTTGCAATGCTCAAAACCATGACTTTTTTTTTCCTTCGTTACCCTCTGTTTTCATGCATCTCTGAAAGGTGCATCAAACCCCTAATGGTTCTGCCTCATCTTCTAACATTAGTGAGTAGCTGCAAACACATGATGTTGATCTAGTCTGAATCGCTGAACAGCTTAAATTGGGAAAAAGATGAAAAGATAAATATATAAAAAAAAATCTCGTGAAGAATACAAAGAATTCAGACTCTTGCTATTTCTTGAGTGT
The DNA here is from genome assembly GCA_013400055.1 of Nycticryphes semicollaris. Classification (NCBI taxonomy): domain Eukaryota; kingdom Metazoa; phylum Chordata; class Aves; order Charadriiformes; family Rostratulidae; genus Nycticryphes; species Nycticryphes semicollaris. The sequence continues at coordinate 412,034 of VXBJ01000763.1, read as the reverse complement.
CTATAGAATATACACAAGGGGGAAACGACGGGGAAGATCTGGAACAAACACTTCTCTGCTTTTCCTTATTCTGCGCCTTTCCTCTTAGAGCGAGCTTGCAAAGGCAAAAAAGAATTAAATATCACACTATCATCATGTAATTCCTAAATCCCTCTCCCCCATTATGCCTGCAACTGAATAACACGTGGATTTGCAATAATTCATAGACTAAATCAGCAATCCCAAAGCTCCTTCCCACTTCCTGACTATTTTGATTTCAATGTGTCTCTATGGACACCACAGAAATACTTGTATATTCCAAGCTTTACATAATATTTACTGCTTCACTTTGAAACTACTAGAATTAATATATTATTAAACTGTTAAGTTGCACTGAGGACAAAAGCTGTATTTATTAAGTAGTGATAACCACCACAGGGAAAATATTCACATTTTTCTTTCTGAGAAATAAAAAAGGGAGTATAAATACTACATTATTTTTTTACAAAGGGTCAGTATATAAATATTAGATAATAAAAATAGATGATGATGGGCCTGGAACATCTCTCTTGTGAGGAAAAGCTGAGGAACTTGGATCTTTTTACTCTGGAGAAGACTGAGGGGGGATCTGATCAACAACTATAAATACTTCAAGGGTGGGTGTCAGGAGGAAGGGGCCAGTCTTTTTTCAGAGGTTCCCAGTGACAGGACAAGAGGGAACGGGCACAAACTTGTACATAAGAAGTTCCATCTAAACATTAGGAGGGACTTCTTCACTTGGAGGGTGGCAGAGCCCTGGCAGAGGCTGCCCAGAGAGGTGGTGGAGTCTCTGGAGACATTCAAATCCCATCTGGACACTTTCCTGTGCAACCTGCTGTGGGTGGACCTACTCTGGCAGGGGGTTGGACTAGATGATCTCCAGAGGTCCCTTCCAACCCTGTATCACTCTGTGATTTACTAAATGTAAATTATTTGCAGTATGAATGTAGCATTCTGTTCTAAAAAGCTACAGAGAACTACTCTGATACTCATTATGATACTCATAACTTTAAAGCATGAATACTGCAGTCTAATTAAGTCTAACACTGCCAAATGAGTGAGGTTTAAAGGGTTTTTTGGTTTTTTGCCCTCTCAAATGACTGTGTATATTACAGCAGAAGGAGCTAATAAATAGAAAGACCCCAGACTTCTTTTTCACACTAAGGAGACTGCATGGTTAACTCTTTCTGCTGTAGATACAAGTACTCCTGTGTAAGAAATAGCAGGGTGACACTCAGGGCTACAAGGGTTCTAGATAATGCAACTCCTGATCTATTGTAGCTTGAGAAAGAGCTTCTCATTTTTTTCCTGTTATTATTAAAATTAGTGTAAAAACACAGTTTAAAGGTAATCACTTATGTACACTGTCCACCTGTATTATTCCATCCAAGAATAACTTGGTATTAAGTTTAATTGCTGCTGATTTATTCACACTTAGAACAGATTTGGTTATTTGGTAGGCAAGGAATAACTTTACTGAATGTATGAAGAACAGATTTCTTTAAAAGAAAAAAATAATTCATAAACTCTACTGATGCTCTACTGTACTGACATCTTGAGTTCAGAGTGGTACTTTCAGTGAAGTTTTGTTTATGGCATCATCCTGAACTATGACTGTTACATTATTAACTTCTTAAAATGTTTATCAGCTTCCTACACCTAAATTCAACTGCATTATGCATTGAAATATAAAGAATCATGTTAATTGTGATTATGAATAAATTACAGTTTATGCCAATAGCCAGTGAACAGTGTCCTCCAAAGAAGAAAAACAGAAAACTACTGAAATAAGTTCAAATTAAATAGGTATAACCAGAACAGAGGATTTGCTATTTGTTAATCCAGAATGAGACATGTATTTAAACCATTTTGTAACATTTCTTTTTGTTTTAGGAAAGGTGAAGTATAGAAACTATCCATTTCCCACCCTTCAGGCTCAGGTACTGATTTTAGAAAACAGTCTACACAAGCACTGTCTGAGTTAGAACACAGATTTGAATTACTTGCCCTTAGCCAATCGGATGTACAATTTCTGAAATACATACTCTTCCCAATTTCCCTCTTTAATCTCTTTCAATTGCACTAAATATTTCAAGCGATTAAAAATGGGGCGAGAATAAGCAACCTGATGTTTGGGGCACTGTTTTAAAATAGAGAACAACTGGGCTCAGATTCTTCAGCAACTCAGAGAGACCGAATGCAAGTTCTTTACAATGCTGTCAAAACACTTTCTTCAAGATGATTTCAAATGAAAAAGGGTCAACAGTTCATCACCTTTTCCTTTTTCAGAAATAATAGTTTCTCCTTTGCCCTTACAAAAATTCACTAGGCCGACTTGCTCATTGCTTAGAAAAAAGACCAATCAAATACCATTTGCTGTTAGCATTTCAGCATGAAGTAGAATTTCCAACACAACTCAAAAACTCTACCCTGAAAAAATGAACAGCAAATTTACATGGCAAATATTAGCCGAGCAAAATAATACTTAAATATTTTAACAGCTCAATGATTTACTGAAAAAGACCTGAAGGATGAGCTCTCCACCTGAACTAGAACTCATGAGAAAAACTTTGGGAAAGAAATCAAAAATTATTAAAGAGGGATTTGCAAGGCAAAACCAATCATAACCACTATAGGAATAAAGGTTTTAACTCATTAGTTGTCATTAATTTTCTCTTAAATTGTGATTGTTGTGATGCAAAATGAAGTCTGGGCTTGGGAATCACACCAGTTTTTCAGTTGCAACTTGCTTACAAGAGGATCTTGTCCATGCCTCTGAGTAAGACAAGAGGCTTGTGATTCATGCTGCATTAATAAATATATTCTTTATATCCCAAGCATAAACAAGATTGGTCACAGATTTACTTTCAAGCCATGTGACTCTCTTGCTGGTTGACCAGTCTTTCCTCACCTACACAGCAAGGAACGTTAAGAGCTTTACTAAGGTTTCAAAAAAACAGACTCTAGTCTCATTTTACTGTTTCACTGGCTGGATTTCTTCCTCCAGATGAGACAACTGACTGCCACCAAGTTACAGCAGTGTCCGAAAATGCGGTACATTGCTCAGCCTAAAATGTTCTCAATCACAAAACCAAAATGTTACTGTTTTCATCCGACTCAACCTTTCTTCTCTGCCTGCAAAATCTTAATGCAACCTTGATTTGGAAACTTTGTCCTTTTTAAAAATGTGTTGCATTTTTGTGTAGGCTGTAGCTTCTCTCAGAGTTATATACATGATTTTACTACTGCACCTCCAACTCTTATCTTTCCAAGTGGAAACCAAGTACATTCCAGGATTGCAGTGCCCAGTCCTCTTGACCTTACAAAGCCACAGACCAAAATTTCCACCCCAAAAAACCCCTCCACTTGAGAGCATCAGGAAAAGGGAGCTCTGAGAACAGCTCAAGAGGCAAAGAGAGAACAACAGTATCTTTCAGCAGTACCCAGCAAAGCTCAAATAAGCAGAATTCGGTGATTCACCTTCTCGGAAATGAAGGTTTGGATTACCCATGAGCCTCTGGGCAGGCACAGTCCATGAAATCCCTGGCAGAGATGAGCTGTAGGTTTTGGAACAGAAGTACCAGAAACAACTACGAAATGAAAATCTAATCAAATTACATAAAGAGACAATGGCAAAAAGAGTTAAAGAAAGTCCCTACTGGAAAATCCCTGAAGAGGATCCAAAGCTTGTTCTCCTCTGACTTGTGAAATCTCCTTTTCTCCAGGAAAAGATGATGACAGTCCACTACTGGTACTGGTTTCTCTGCTGTAGGAATGTTACAGTGGGTACCTTGGGCTACTGATCCTAATCTAAACCCCACTTCTGATAAGGCATAAAGTTACACAATGCTCCATTATGAATTTATCACCTCGCTTATATACTAAGTTTTTAAACCTAGGAAATTACACTCAGAAAAAAACCTGTAGGAAAAGTATAGCATTACAAAGTTCTGCATGCTGGAATTCTCAGAATTAAGACTTATTGTCAACCCCCTAACTCAAAAACATTTGAGGGGAAACCCCCCCCATGAAATAACGAACAATTTTGTTTCCTAAAGGACTGTCTGAATTGCACACAGTGACCAAACAACAGGCAACATGCCGAAGAGAAGGAAAAAGGAATAAAATTAAACAGATTCTTAGAAAGTGTGTGCCATCCGCTTTGTGCAACCAATGAGGCAGACATCCCATAGGAAAATAAAACAACTGTGACAGTGTGATTCCAGATTGTATTATAAAATATATATATACATACAGCAAATTGGACTGTTTGCCCAGACAGTATTATCCGTGACACTGTTCAGCTTTTAAACGTTTGACTTTGTAACCTTAAAAATGTTCTTTTAAACACAGTTTCTCCGAAATGTCCCATTGCAAATGAAAACTAATAAACAATTCATTGCCAGGCCAGGTGCTTATGCTGTGCATGCAGGATTATTTAGCAGAGCTTACCGCTTATCATTTTGACTATTACGATGTTAGATTGCTAGTAGCATCCCTGGCTTGGCTGTATATTAGCTTTATACAGAGGCTGAGCTTCACTGAATAAAGTTTTCCAAACAACAATATTGGATGCAAACACATGCAGTGCTGCCCATACCAAATCCTCACCGTGTTTTACACTTAAATAAAGAAAATACGTGGTCCTCATGAATTATAGAATCATATAGCTCTAAATATAACAGAGCCTAAACTGCAAATCAGAAATATTAGAGCAAGAAATCTCTGCAACCACCCAATTCAACTCCAGCAGAGAAACAGTACACAACAGGTAGAGGTGGGGAGGGAAAGAAAAGTGTTAGACAAATCAATAAAGCCTACATGAAATACAGTAGTTCATAAAACAGCTAAGTGTATATTAAAACTGTTTTGCTGTACTTCACAAAAAATAAATAAATAAACCAGTGTATTCAGCATATGGAAGAAGAACATCTCAGGGCGTTAGCATTCCAGCACTAGTTACAGTCTTAACTTCTGTGAAACGCTAGTAAATAGTTTGTGCTATGGTATTTTGCTCATGTATTTGTTCAAAAATTGGGGAAGAGCCTAGAAGACTCCATGAGAGCACAGAGTTTTTTACAGGCACCTGTGTATTTCTCATAAAATGTTGATCAGTTTCTGTGACAACGCAGTAGAGCATTTCTATTTTGGGAAAAGATCACTAGAAGATACGTGCTCGCAGGTGTGTTTTTAGCTAGTCTTCAGGTTTTACTCTCTCTTTGCTTCTTACCTCTGGCTGGTTAGAAATATTGAGGATGAGGGCCCACAGATCAGCTCGGAGCGCTGTTGGACATCCCTGACGAACATACTGTTGAGCTGCAGCACTATCTTGTTCTGCTAAAACTGTTAAGAAACAAAGCAGGTGATGAACTGACGTAGTTTAGGACTTCCAAAGACTATGGAATTACCAAAAGCTTTAGCTTTATCTTTATGGACTGGTTTACCGTGTTGTAAGTGTTAGCTAATGGGAAAATATCCAAAAGATCTGGTTTCCAAAACACAATTTTGAAGTAGTTCCCTGAGAAACAAAGCAGTTGGTATCAATAAGCGAGGCTGTACCTCCTTCTGTCATAAAACAGCTCTCAGTATGTATTGCCACAGCATGATGACTACACGAAGGCTGGGTGCAGCTGGCAGGTTGGCATCAAGCGGAACAAGCAGCTCCATACAGCCCCAAAACGCTCCAGTTTAACCACGAGTGGTATCTCAGTTCGAACAGGAGATGGCCACTCACCCCGGTGTTTTGTGTCTCTCCTATTTTTACCTTTACCTTTTAACTACACAAACACCTTCACAGGTAACTGCGGGACGAGAATGTTCCATCTCAGGGTGTGCTGTCCTGTTCTCTCGTTATTGGTATACGTGCTCTGGAGGATAAAGACTTCCTTTCTCAAAACATTTTGTTTTTCCTTGGGATCACCATAAAACAAATACTCTGCTGTTGACAGGTTTGTTCAGATGAGTCATTGTTGTGAAGCTTTGGGTTACTCCGTCACTACTGTATGTGCCTTAGAGAGATTGTCTCATTCCTTACTTAATTCTCTAAACTTGAAAGACATGTGTCTTTAACTGTCCTAATCTGCCAGGTGTCTTGTTTCCCGCTGAGGTTACGCGATTAACCATACCCTCATACCTGAAACATCTTTCACAGCAGAGAGAAAGTCAGGAGAGTATTTCTGGGAGATTATCTAGACCTTGGTGCTCAGAAGCTTCCAAATCCATACCCTCTGCTTTTTCCAGGGGCTCTCAGAGACAACTTGCTTTGCTAAATTTCACTAAAGCTGATATTCACAATATCCACCCTGACATGAATTAGAAGGATGGGGTTTGGAATTATAAATCTATTTAATCGAGCCCTCTCTCCTTCCCTTTATTCCTTAATACTGAGGAGACCGGTCAGATGATTTTCTGTCTAACCTGCAGAGCTCTAACACAGGTGATGTGTGATCCCTTTTTCCTGAAAGAAGGGGGCAAAAAGAGGGAAAAAAACCCAAACAAAAACCCATTCCTGCATTCCCCACAAAGCTTTAGAAAAGACTGGGATTCACCTCAGTGTCCAGGAGCGTTTACCTCATTTTTTTCTTACTGAGACACAAACTAGTAGAAAGTAGTTTTGTTATATGCAAGGTAGGTTTTTACTGAGTAAAGAAACTCCCTCATCCTTGTAAATGCATCTAATATAACAACAAAATCAATACATCACTGGCAACCAAAGTCATAGCCAACAAACACCCAAGAGAGCAGGCAGTCGGATTCCTACTTGAATGAACTGAGATTTCAGTTTACGGTCAAGACTTTTCACTCAACATTTTTCCAAAATGTGACATTTTTTCATCTAGAAAAAGCTAAGACGATCTCCGTAACAAGAGATGAGTAGTAAAAATTACATTGTGGAGTTGAATGACTAGCTCAGGAAGTCCGGGAGGGGAATGTATTTGCAGAGAGCACCCTAACGAGCTGCTCTTGGATCAGAAAAACAGACGATGTGGGATAGAAAGAGGACGGCAAAAGGAGAACAAAGAAAGAGAGGTCACTGTCTTGTTACTGCAACAGGAAATAAATAAACAAACTAACAAACAGGATGGTGGAGTTTTGGGATGGTATCCACTCCGTTTTTCCCTTTGATGGTGATAAGGATTAGCAGGAATCCCAAGAGCCAGTAAGGAGCAGATATTGATGGATTTCAAACATTCCTTGTTTCTTCTATAAGCAAACGTGAGCTAATGAATAATTATTTCATTTATCTTTCCCTTTCTTTTGCAGGTTATTTCTTAACCCACAAAAAAAAAAAAACAACCAACCCAAAATCCAGGAACAACTTCAGAAAAAGCAGTAAACAGACACAAACGAGCAAATTTTCCACAGTGGCCAAGTATTGCAGTATTTACCAAGTTGTGCAATTGCAAATAACCATTGAAAAGACTCTGTTCTGATGCACAGGCGTCAAGCCCATTACACTAATGAGAACAGTGTGTGCAGAGAAGGGAGTCCAGAGTCTTTTTGATTTTAAAATGAAATTCAGTAGTGACATAAGTTAAGTTATCACCGAAAAGTTACGTCTCTGTGCTTCCTATTTCATTTTTAATGAAATATCTGTGGAGCTGTTTATCTAGTCACTACTGGAAGACTGCAAATGCTGTTCTGTCTCTGTCTAAATTACAAGGGTATTACTGACTGTCTCGATCTAAACTACAATGGTATTACTGAGAACACTTTGTGTTAGTCTAAATTCTTAAAATTCTAACTGAGGTAGAAATGCATCCTACACCTTGACTAAACGCATTCCTAACGACACACAGTTTACTGCAGATGCAAACAGATCCATACCTTTCTGTCCCACACGTACGTGCTCATTTTCAAAGAACTCTAGAAAATAAATAGACAAGAATGCCAAAAAATAAATGAGACACTCCAGCTAGTAATGGATATTATACTTTTACTACACACCATCACAGTCCACTGATATTTACAGCCAATATCACTAAAAATTAACCTGCATCAACATCAGTGCTCTTTAGCAAAAACTAAGAAGAAATACTACTACAGGATTTTTTATTGTCTGAAGGACAAAAATACCAAGGCAGCAGCTAGACATTCGATTAGGTGAGTTTCCATTTAAAAAGAAAAAGCACTCAATACTATAGTGTTTTCCACTTTTAAAAGGAAAGACCATTTTAAAACCTGTTTCAACCAGAATAAATGCATCCATGGAAAAGGAATGCAAACTACACGCTATTTAACATACTGAGTGTTAATATATGGAGACTGTCTGCAATCTTTTCCTAAAAACAGTTCTTTACAAGATGTTTGTATGTATGCCTATCTGTTAGTTGGCTTACCATTTATTGGTATTTTCTGTACTTTTGGAGACAAGCACTTTTGTTCTTTAGCTCCTGAAGTCTTCACACACACAACAAAATTAATATATTTTCAACTTAAGGTGATGATTTTAAATCTTCTCCAAATTTGACCCTTCCTATTTGCAAGGCGTTCAATTTATTAGCTATATTTTACTAAATCACTACATTCATAGTTAGAGAACAAATATTTATGGTTTATTACGGAAAACATACACATATTACTTGCTAATTGCAAAGTACTCTGCTCATCAGTGTTCTATTTAAAGGACTGCAGCACAGCCCTAGCTCACCAGGAGGTACTTGTGCTGAATCATCAATACCCAGCTGGCCTATATTTAAGCCCAATTCACTGAAGTCTTCTTTCTGCAAAGAAAAAACCCCATAAACCAGTAATTAACAATGTTTAATTCTCTAAATCACTAGAGATTTCTTCTGAAAGGCTTAATGCGAACCTTTTCTGAACCCAAAGTCGTTCTTTTAAATGCATATATATGAAATATGAACTTAGGTCTTTCAAGAGAAGAATCTCACATCAATAATTCTTACTCTAGTTTTAGTTTATAGGCCCCAGTCTTCATCTCAACTATGAGCTACACCTGGACATAATAAAGGGCTGCATGAAATATCAAGTTAGGAATTTCTAATTCCCAGCTCTTTCCCAACCCAGGTGCAAGTTTTTCTACTCACATAAAATCCTAAGCATTGTATCAGTGAAACATTAAGAAGAGCTCTCCTATTTTCTAATTATAACAGTGGTACCCAAACATCTCCTTCCATTTACAATCTGACAATAAAGGGACTTAAATTTACTTTGAGAAGAAAGTCAGAGATGAACTGATTATCAGCTACTGATCTCGAACAGCGTTAGATAAAGCTGTAGAATTAAGATAAACTACATATTTAAAGTTTCTTGTTCAGACAAAAAAAGTGGATAACATGTACAGAAGCATGTTTTCGGCACAAAAGCTGTGTGGCATAAAATGAAAACTTCTCTACTGGCAGATAGTGTACTGCTTATGTTTTGCTTTTCATTAATACTAATATGCTAATATGTTTAGAATCTCATTCATTAGCAGGGCAAAATAATTCTTAGACAAACCTCTTGCAAGAGGTAATACACTTACCAATTCCGGAATATCTTTAACTTTTAGAGGCACCTGAATTAGCCCCAGGTGGTTTCTGAAACTCGGCTGTTCTCCGTTTTCATAGTTTGGGTTTCGAAGATTCATCAGAACCTTAAAAACGGCAGCTCTGTCATTCCTTGTGCATGTTCAGAGACTTACATTCAGAATTCTTCTTAACACCAGATCACTGTTACAAACAGTACCTTTGGCATAAAACCATGTCCTGCAACTATCATATTTATCAGCCCAAATTATCACTTTTTATCTCCGTGTTTTCAAAATCAAAAAGGAGACAAATTTTTCAAGCCGGAAACCTATTCTACTTGGAAAAGCTCGCTCAAGTTATGAAATAAAAAAAGCAGAAATAATTGTTGATTTATGGGACTAAGTGCTGGCTTCACAGCAATGTCTTGACTAAAATTAGCTTCCTCATCAAAGCTATTTGAATGCCAACTGATGGCTGCAACGTCTAGAGCATTCTTCAGTATTACTTTTTTCTTTAAGGATTTTTATCCATGTTCTTACACTGGCAATCTTCAGTAGCTTTCCATCAGAGTGCTATATAATTTCTACTGAAATAATTTCTTTCTAAATAACAATACACCAAAATATCTTAAATGAAATAAGATTTTAAAAAAAAAAAGAACTTAAAAAATTGAAAACCTAAAGTAAGAATAAAATGTAAGGGACAAGTAACTGTGATCTCTAAAGGGATTTACAGTCTCTTACATGCTGTCATTCCATGGGTATTTATTTTGATATTATAACGTTGAGCTGGCAAGGATTCTTTCTAAGATGAGTTTCCAGCTCTTCTGAAATTATTCCACAACATCCTACATCTACAATTCTCAGTCTTGTAAGTATTCTAATACCATATAACCTCACTCTCAGCCTTGTGAATTAGAAGATTAATGTCAAAAACTGCAAACTCTGGAAAGAAAACAGTATAAAAGAAAAAAAATGAGTGACCATGAGGATCACCGGATAAGGCTAAAATGAAGACAGATTCAAGATTAAATACACAACTTGGCTCTTTGTACAGTGATGGAAAACAAAATAAATAATACATTTCCAATATTATTATCACTAATTGAACATGAGATGCTCTTTAGAAATGTAATAAAATGGATAAAAAGTTTATCGTTGGATTCAGAAATGCATTCACAATTCATAACTACGAAACAAATCCACATTTAACTCAAATACTATAAATCTCCTCTACCACTACAAAAGACATTCCACTACAATTGCACTGAATCACATTGAAATATGAATACACAGTGATAATTCAGTATTGGACTTCTAAGTTCTATCCTGCAAATGAGGAGGGAACTCTGTAACTACACGGTTGTCACGTTCTAGATGATTTGTTTCCTATGGAACTCACAGGATATACTGATTCTAGAAATTTTAATTTTCATCCACGTTTTAATCCAAAATCTCCTACTGCATCACCATTAAATTCAGTCATCAACAACTTTTACTTTCCATCGTTCATGTTTTCTCTAAGCATAGCTGAGGCAAAGCAAGTTCCATTTTACTAAGATGTTCTGTGCTCAAACCACATTAAAAAATGAATAATATTGTAATTTCTAACTTTAAAGATTCAGCAATCACTACTTTCTTTAATGGTTTGGTTTGATTACAGACAAAAGCATCCAAATTCCACACATTTTTCTGTTTCATGTTTGATTTTTCACAGTCTTCATCCAATTTCAACTGCACACAGTTCTATTACCTATGCACCAAACAGTCTATCAGCTTCAGATATTGCAATCTATCAGCCTAACATATTGCAATTTAAAATGGAAAATGATTTATTAAGTCAGTTGGAGAATTGCTCTCAGAGGAAAAAAAAGTTAGCTCCAAAGTGTTCTTGGGAGAAAGAGAAGTTTACCACAAGTACAATTTAAATAGCACTTTGTTTTGTAAACAAAGCATGGAGTTGTATAAAACAGGCCAAATTTCACTTGCAATAAAGGAGAAATTGTTTGAAATACATTTGTTTTTCCCACTTCACATAAAAGACTGTAACAGATGCAAGGCAATGGCTTGAGCTATTGTTTCATAAACTCTTACCTCAAGAAAATCTTTAGGTGCATAAACAGGCCGGAAGAGACTTAGATCTGGAATGAGATTTCAGTGATGCCGTGTTAAAAACCAAGCAATGAAAAAAATCATGCAGTTTTCCCCTGCCTGTAACAAAATCTAGCAATTTCATTAATATATTAAAGGTTTAAATAACTTTATCACAGCTACCATGGCTACAACCACCACACAGCCTCCAATTTTATGCTGTTATTAGTGCCTTAGTTTTCTAAATCCCAACTAAGTGAACAGTAGATACAGGAAGCTGTTCTACTTATTCCACTTAAGTCTTTAATTTGAACCATTCTTAGATACAGTATTCAAAAGAGGGGGTTGGTTTATTTTTTTAACATCATAGGTTGTTGAATTAAATGCACTGCTATCAAATAAATAATAGGGACTAATCATGAGCAATCTGTGAAAAGTACTTGCCACGGCAGAGGTGGTGCTGTGATAGAAACTAGTACCTTTGCAAAAATCATTTCTTTTAAGGAACTTAGAAAAGCTGGGCTCTCCCAAAGGCCAAGGTGACTATTCTGTGCAAGTGGGATTATCTTTTGTTAATGAAATGTCTGAGCTCAATTATCCACGGTTTTTCTCTTAACCTGAGCTCACACTAAGAGGAGCTGTGCCCCAGCACCTCTTAGCGTTGGAACGAAGAGTATTATACCACAAGCTCTCAGTAATGATTCAAAGTTAGTACAATAACTTGAAACACAATAATACTGCGATTAATATTTATTTACGCAAAATGACACTTTAGCAGTGAGAAAAAAGGACTGACAACACTTTATGCTGAAGTGATTATATTAATCTTTGGCTGACAAGTAAGATGTAGATGCTATTTTTCTATCCAAAAAAAATGTAATGCACATAAATTCCATTAACCATACCTGGCTCGTCAGTTCCCATTTCATTCCATTTATTAAGCAGTTCTTTCTGTTCATTTACAGGCCTCTGAAAGGCACAAGAAAGTAAACCTTTTTACCAGGATGAGTAAAAACAAGCCTATTTCAAATATACAAATTAATATAACACTTTGAAAAATAGATTGCACTGGCAACACAAACTTATTTTGCCTACAGATTACCCCCAGCCTGAAGGTATGTTCTACTGTAGAAAGTCCAAGTTCCAGTTCAAATTAAAAAGGAGCCTATTAAAGAGTTTAATGTGTTCACTACTGAATTTTAGGCCATTTAGCAGTTGGGTTTGTGTTACTGAAGATTTACTGCTCACTCCACAGAGCTGTGGGGCTTTGTCATCCAATTCCTTTCCCTGGCACAGTCACGAAAAGCAAACATCCTTTATCTAACGTGATGAGCCATAGATGCTCTGCTGCCTATCACAGATATACAATGCAAACAGGAGAAAGATAAAGAACAAAACATTCTCACAGTATTCCCCAATCCCACAATCTTTAAAGTTAAAGCTTCTAAATTAATAATAAAAAACCCCACCAAACCACATATATCCATATTGTGTACAGACTACAGCCAAAAGTTATACAGCTGTGTCTGCACACAAAAACGATCTATTAAGAGCAATAAACATAACAATTAGCTTTCCAACATCCCACTCCCTCCAGAGGCTAATTACTGCAACAGCAAAGAGGAAGTGGTGTTCCTCAGGGGTCAGTACTGGGACCAGTGCTATTTAACATCTCTGGGGGAGACATGGACAGTGGGATAGAGTGCACCCTCAGCAAGTTTGCTGATGACACCAAACTCGGTGGCACAGTTGACACACTGGAGAGAAGGGCTGCCATCCAGAGGGACCTGGACAGGCTCGAGAGGTGGGCTTGTGCAAATCGCATGAAGTTCAACCAAGCCAAGTGCAGGGTCCTGCACCTGGGATGTGGCAATCCCAAGCAGAAATACAGGTTGGGTGGAGAATGGCTGGAGAGCAGCCCTGAGGAGAAGGACTTGGGAGTGATGGTGNAGGACAAGGGGTAATGGTTTTAAATAAAAAGAGGGGAGATTTAATTAGATTTTAGGAAGAAACTCTTTGCTGTGAGGGTGGTGAGACACTGGAAGAGGTTGCCCAGAGAAGCTGTGGCTGCCCCATCCCTGGAGGGGTTCAAGGCCAGGCTGGATGGGGCTTGGAGCAACCTGGTCTGGTGGGAGGTGTCCCTGCCCATGGCAGGGGGGTTGGAACTCAATGATCTTTAAGGTCCCTTCCAACCTGAACCATTCTATGATTCTATGATCTACCTACAGACTTCATCTTCTCCCAAGCTGAGTTGATGCATACAGTGCCACTATCCCTGAAAATGATTTAAATTATTTTAGATAGCAGCCTTACCATGTGTAAAATGAACATCACGTTACAAGTCTGCAAAATGAGGCTTAATTTCCAAAACTTGTCAGTTTGGCAACAGGGAGTTAGTGTTACCTTCTGTGCCAGCGGGACACCGAGTTCTGTACACATGCTGTTCAGACTTTTTAGAATTCGCTTCTCCCAGCTTCCCTAAAACACACAAAAAATTAAGTTATGTGGTATTTCTTTTTCCTCCAATTGCATTTATCAGGTTAATAACAAGCAGGTTTTTAAAGCAATTTATAAGAAAGAGTCACTGAATGACAACCTTCTGGGAATATTTGCTTGTTGAAATGGAAACAATAGAACAATCAGATTTTATCATTTGCATGAAAACAAACAACCAGAAAAATGACTTGTTGACATTTCAGATCTCCAAAAAGAATGTATTTCAAAATTACTGATTTTTGACATACGCCTAATGATCAAGTCTTCTTATATATCAACACTTTGGAAATTTTTCAGATGATTACACAAGGGGCAACCAACTCTGTACAGAGAATGCCTTCTCTACTTCCTGCCCTGAAAGGAGTGCAGGTCTTTCTCCACAAATGGTACCTTAGATGTTTCAACCAATTAAAAAAAAAAAGTTAGAAATATGGTACTCTGAATGCTCAAACACCTCTCCTGAACCAGTGCTCGGGAAATAGTTCTCTAATCGAAGGAAAGAACAGAAGTAGACAATACCTCAATGGACTGCTTGAAGAGCAATCAGATTCTTCCAATTACTGCGCTAGATTCAAACTTCCCATATGCTGCCTAATCCATGGATAATTCCTGGGAAGTTAATGCCAATTAGCACTGACTTCGGATTTTGCTTCCGTGATCACAGCAGCACTGGTGGGTTTTATATTTAATTTAATTTTTCTGTGGATGATGAGTCAGGCCTCAATCAAATGAATGCAAAGACTCCTCTTAATGTCATTTAGCTCTGTTTTTTTTATTTGCAATTTGCTTTAGATACAAATTCTACAGCAGTTAGTTACTGTCTAACCACATGTTCCTCAAACTTAAAGCTCTGTCCGAAAAGGGCTGCACTTTATTAGACAGGAAGCAAATGAAGGGAAGGGCAGATGCTCAAATGCTGTTAAAAAATAAAAATTATATCTCGTCTATAATTGTTTCATTTAACTTCCATTTACAAGATCCTCTTGTGAGTCTTTCCATCAAATGAAAGAGCTCTCTTTCACCAGCAATTTCTTCTCACACTCAGGTCATCCCTTCACCTTCTCTTGCATAAACAAAACAGACCTGAGTTCTGACTCTAAGGAACGTTTTCCAAATTGCAGTATTTTTTAATAATATTTTGTACAATATTTTATTTAACTCTGTTGCTGTGTTCAAACGCCTTCCAAATGCTGCAGTTACACACCACCAGGTCACAAACTGGTTATTTTCACAGAAGGGTGGTGTAGAACATTTACAGTACCCTGTCTCGCTGAAAACTATGCATTTGTAGCTGGAAAAAATGAGAAATGGAAAAGCACGGAAACTACTAAGCCATACATGGGATAAGAGAGTAGAAACAAAGAGGGAAAACAGAGGTGTCAGTAGAAGTTTTGGAGTTCAGAGGCCCACAAAGATGTTCAAAGGGCTGGAGCACCTCTCCTGTGAGGACAGGATGAGGGAGCTGGGCTTGTTCAGCCTGGAGAAGAGAAGGCTCTGGGGAGACCTTAGAGCCCTTTCCAGTATCTGAAGGGAGCTACAAGAGAGATGGGGAGGGACTCTTGGTCATGGAGTAGAGCGACAGGGTGAGGGGTAACAGCTTTAAAATGGAAAAGAGGAGACTTAGATTTGATATTAGGAAGAAATTCTTTCCTGTGAGGGTGGTGAGACACTGGAAGAGGTTGCCCAGAGAAGCTGTGGCTGCCCCATCCCTGGAGGGGTTCAAGGCCAGGCTGGATGGGGCTTGGAGCAACCTGGTCTGGTGGGAGGTGTCCCTGCCCATGGCAGGGGGGTTGGAACTCAATGATCTCTAAGGTCCCTTCCAACCTGAACCATTCTATGATTCTATGAGTTTAAAAAACAAAATAAAATCATCAAGTTTAAAATTAAGAGAGGATAAAAAAAGAAAAAAAAAAACCCAAAAAGCATGGATAACAGATATGCTCCAAGATGTAAAAGCTACAGATGCAGCAACAGAGGTGGCCACTTTGCAAGACAAGAACCAGCTTGTTCCAAGGAGCGACGAGGTCAATACCACCGGCGTGACCGACAACTGCCAGACCAGACATTAACCCGCTTATTGCGCTGGGGATGTGACACGTTTAGAAATAAATCACTTCTGGACACTCATTAAACGGTGCCTTCAGGATAATTCAGCCTTCAAGGCGGTAAAAGACTTTCAAATAAAAGCAACCAAGTCAAAACAAAAGAGAGGGTTACAGAGCCCCTCCAAGAGGGACGTCCTGCAGCGAACAACACATCCTCGACTGAAATAAATACAAGCCAGAAGCAGAATTCGTGAAGTCATTTCATTGACGGGAACAATAAACGATCCAAGATAATTATTCTAATTTTATGAAGAAATTTAACACTAAGGATACACATTGCTGGGATTGCTATGGTTACAGCAAGAACCTCCAGTAAAACAGCGGGGACTGCACTAAAGGCAGGGCTGCAAACAATTTCAAAGACGTCTATCACAGATCAGAGTTACCTTATCCTGCAGAAACGTTTGCTGAGGTGAAATGAAACTGGGTGGACAACAAATAAATTAAATAGAAATATCTCACAACTTCCTAAATTAGCCAGGATGAGTTACAGGGTTGGTTTTTTTTTTTTTTCCCCACAATAACGAATCCTAAAATTCTTTGTTCTAAAAAGACTAGACAGCAAGGCCGTTCTTTCAGAACGCACCTAATGAGACCCACTCTGTGGGCAGAAGTCAAGGCTTCTGGACGCAGATTTCATTTTCTCTAACCAAAAATTGTACATTTCCAAAAGAAATCTCCACCCAACCACAGGAATAGCTCCCCAGCAGACACAACTAGAAAATACACAGCGTGTCACATTCGTATTAAAAGATATGTACTTATTAATAGTACTGTGTAAATACTAAATATAATTCTACACTGGACAATGCCACAGCTACATGAATGATTTACAAATTACAACTCATTGTAATTAACACTCTATCCTTTCCTAAAAAGCCGTTTTTTCCTCTGAGGTAGTGAATTGAATAACGTACAGAATCTTCAGTTCACTACCTAAGAATGAGAAAACAGAATCAATTTGAGGAGAAAAGGGGTTAATTATGAACATTTTAATATCTAGCCTAGCAAAATACTAATGAAGTTTTAATTATTGCTTCAAAGTCATTCCAATAAGTGATATCAAAGTAAGATGGTCTTCAGACACTATTACTCTTCTTTCCAGAATTCTGAAGTAGAGCAAAATTAATTAAGATAGAAAAGGATTAAAAAAAGATGTCAACAAGCTCAGAACAATGGCAACAGCCTCCTAGCAGTGCCCATGCATAATAAAAACCAATTATAATGTATATGGAAAACATTTTGTTCCTTGGATAAGTTTTGTTGATAGTTTCCAAATATTTTCTGCCAACTTTTGTGATGCTGAAAGACAAATAACGTGAAAAAAACCCAATCCACCTACAAAGAAAACAAAGCCAATCTTCTATCTCCAAAACATTAATTAGATTTGCAATACCCAAGTATTGCACTAAGTAAACTGGTGACTGGCTTCCACTTTCAGTTACCTCCCAAAAGGTACTAGCAACCTGTATATTTGTATTTTAGCTATTTCCAAATATTTTGAACAACTAAAATCATGGAATGATTGACTTCGTAAGCTTTTCGCATTGTTTATTGCTCTTTATTCACAAAGGGAAAATAAAACCTAGTTGTGATTCAGCTGATCTGATCATGACTGTTTTCTTACGGACCTATTACCTACCGTGATGAATGTGTGTGCACTTGAAAATCAAATGCTCACATGTACCTCAGTGGTTTTAGAAAATATAGTGTTAATTCCCCTAAGTTTGCATTTATTACTATTTCACAACTATCACCACTGATTAATATTTCTCTATGAAAAGGATTCATATGTCTTTACTGAAGAGCTGTATTTCCAGAAAGGATTTGAAAGAGGATCTATCCGTTTTGGCTGGGATAGAGTTAATGTTCCTCTTTGTTTTGGAGCAAGGAGGATGGGGGTGCACGAGAAGTTGGAAGGGGACAAAGCTGGGACAGTGACCCCAACTGAGCAAAGGGATATTCCACATGTCCATAAAACATCACGTTCTAAATAAAAAACTGAAGAAAAAGAAGAAGGAATGGGGGCTGTAAAAATATATACACTTTTATAAAATAATAACCAATGAAACTGGTTTAGACAAATATACACGTAGATACACCTTGGTGGTTTTCACATTAGTAAACCGATAAAGAGTGGTTATTTTCAGGCAGTAAATTGTGGCATTACCTTTCACACCACAGAAGAAAAATGGTTTAATGCAATCTTTGTCCCCAAATGCTAAAAGACTGAAAGCCAGGACAGCAGGATAAGACTTACCGGAATAAGCAACAATATGATTGAAAAAGTAACACAATTTGTTGAATATCTTGATAAAGAATACTGCAATATATTTCTAGGCACGGCTGATTTAAATACAATTTTATCTTTACCTCAGATATTCTGGTTAGATCATATTCTTGAAGGTTTGGGGCTTTTTATTTAAATATTTTTATGTGGAATTTTTTTTAATTTATTTCAAATGGCATATACTGGTGAAAAAATAAAACCAATGAAGCAAAAATATTTTTTCTTCTGACACCAAAAATCCTTATTTAATCTTTTAAAGTCCAGCTTCTCTTATTCTCCTTCAATATGCCTCAAGCTCCTTAGATCCACACTTATCATCTTCCTTTCACATTTCTCAGTACTAAATACATCACTTCTTTCTAAAGAACTCACTCTCTCTGCAGCCCGTTGACATTCCTTGCAAAACCTCCTGTCTGCCTCTCTTCAAAAGAAACTCTTAGTGAAACAACCCACAGCTACACTTTTTCCCCAACAAAATTCTCCTCCTTGACATCTCTATTCTCTGATACTCACTTACCTGCCACTATATGCTGCTTCTTTCATGGCTGGAGAATTACTTGAGCATTTTTTGTATGTATATAAAACATCACATATACAACAGTATTATTAACTCCAACGCAGTGACAGATTTGTGTTTTTCCTAAAGTGTAAAATAGAAGTTCTACAGAATAAATCTCAAAGAGTCTAATCAAAGATCCGATGTAAACAGTAAAATCCTTAAGAACCAACCTGGGCTTTCCTCATATAAGCTAATGGCTCTTTCATATGCTCAGGAGGTGCTGCAGGATGACAGGGCGAAGGAAACCTTAAAGAGAGTATTGTATATATTAGATGGTCAGATTTTTATTTTGCTTAATCAATCCTGTAGCTGTAAGCCTAAACCTAACTTCTTTCATGAGAGCACTTGTAAAACTGCTGTGTATGTTGGTGATTATTTTTAGAGGTATTTCTTCATTTCCACATGAGTTGTTCTTATATTAACAATAATACTTCCTGACTGAGGGGGGATCTGATCAACACCTAGAAATACTTCAAGGGCGGGTGTCAGGAGGAACGGGCCAGTCTTTTTTTGGTGGTGCCCAGGGACAGGACAAGAGGAAAAGGGCACAGACTTGAACATGGGAAGTTCCATCTAAACATGAGGAGGAACTCCTTCACTTGGAGAGTGGCAGAGCCCTGGCAGAGGCTGCCCAGAGAGGTGGTGGAGTCTCCTTCTCTGGAGACATTTCAAACCCACCTAGACTTGTTCCTGGGCAATCTGCTCTGGGTGGACCTGCTCTGGCAGGGGGTCGGACTAGATGATCTCCAGAGGTCCCTTCCAACCCCATAGCATTCTGTGATTCTGTGATACTTAGTTAATCTCAATTTTCCAGGGCTAATTGGTTGTAGCATATTTCAGTGAACTCAAAGAAAGCATAAGCATTAGGCCAGATCTGTTATTAAATGCACCTTGCCACTCCACCAGAACGTACAGACAATTTATGCTTCCCAGAAGTCTAATCCAAAGTGTGCTAAATAATAATAAAAAGGGAATTTCACAAATTTCAGTGTTTATGACAATCTCCCAGCCATGATGAGCGCTGATCTGTTAAGTCTAGAGATCTAATATACCTTAAAGGTTTTTTTAATAATTAATACAACAAATATGGGCAATGCTGACACAAACATCATGCTGAAAGTTAATAAACTTAATTTACATGAACTACCTGAACTACATAAGAATTGTATTTTCACTGTTGGTACCTTGGGAAATAAAACAACAAAGAACTACAGAATTTGGTGGTATTTGTTTCACTCATTCTTTAAAATGTACCTGGGTCCAGTATTTTCACGAGGATGAAAAAGCACCAATGGCAGTTTAAAAACAGAAATGAAGCAGACACTCTTGTTATGACAGATACTGCAGACAACAGTAACACATCATACACCTATATATACAAAGGAATCAACAGTAAAGCATGCAAGTAGAACTTCATAAATAAAAATACTAAATAAACTCACACGTTGAGTTCACTATAAACAGCATTCTGAAGCTTCTTTTCCCAACCTGTTAAAATAAAAAAAATAAATATATCCAGAAGATAATTTTAGGAATTAATGTTAGCAGAACAGGAATCAGAAGTCACTTCAGAGTCACTGGTGTTTTCTGTCCTATCTCAATTCATGTTCACCTACCAGGAAGAGATGAAGAAACCTTAACCTAATTAAGATAGGAAAAACTCCAAGTTGAGGTCTGTATAAATGGAAAAAAATAGTCAACCTGTATGCCCTTTATTTCCATTTACTGTTTAAATAACTACTATTTTTTCATAATTATGTGCTCTTTTTTTCCAAAACCATCATATTATCAAACCAGCTATAAATATTAATAGACAGTGTTCTTGGTGATTATAAATCTTATATCATTCACCATCAAATCTTCACATGACAAAGTTACACAGGGTAAAACTCCCAAGGGAAACTAGAAATTTAACTACGGGTAAAATTTTCAAGAGTGCTTCCATGAATGTTAATTTCCATTTTCAGAAATGACTGAGTTCCTGTTTTATTGAGAACCTTCAAAAAAATTACCGGTTTCTTATAAAATGATAAAATCATTCTGTGGTATATTATTATGTTACATGTATATCTTCTTAGCATGGTATGTTTTTCAAAATGCTGCTGGAATCCAAAAACTTCTTCCCTTTTAATATTCCCTCTTTTCTACTAACCACTGAATATCCATTTCTGGCTACTGTCAGCGATAAGATACCACCCTGTACAAATGATGATTTCATCATGCATGTCACATACTTTCTCATGAAGATATATACTATGCACAGATTGATCAATGAAACATTACAAACCTGAAGTCTTCAGAAAATCCCTAATATCTTCTTTTAGTGATTCCAATTTAATTTCTGGTTTGTGTAGGCTAACCTAATGAAAAAATAGAAATAATAATAAACATCAGGCAAGCACTCAAAATAAAGTAAATTGTGTACTTCATGTTAGGAAATAAGAAACATACATGCTTAAGGTTACACACAAAGCAAACTACTTCCTACTCACTTGTCAATGGTAATTGTAAGTAAAAAAATTGGCTGACTTTCTCCTCACTCGATGGCTTTGCTTTTACAAGCAAAGTGCTAAAAGCCTTCTGTGAGGAAGGTGAGAGGAGGGAGTATCCACTGACAATTATGCTTAATATTCTCAGCAAGTACCCCACGTGGTCATCACAAATTCTAGACTCTACACATTAAAGGACTGGTCATAAGACACACGAGTAACTCACTGTATTCTATATGAAATAATCAAATGGAAAATGTTCCACTCCCGGCTGCAGCTGTGATTACCAGGTATTATCTACCCTCTTGCAATGAGATGCACAATTAGGCACCAACAAACTTCATAACTGTACCATGGCCCTGCCACACACATGGTGCTGCCAATTTTTCAGCAACAGCAGGAGCAGCTGCTATAGATGCTGGATTCATNAAGACAGACATTGAGGTGCTGGAGAGGGTCCAGAGGAGGGCAACGAAGCTGGTGAAGGGTCTGGAGAACAAGCCTGATGAGGAGAGGCTGAGGGAGCTGGGGGTGTTCAGCCTGGAGGAAAGGAGGCTGAGGGGAGACCTTCTCACTCTTTACAACTCCCTGAAAGGAGGGTGTAGACGTGGGTGAGGGGGGTGTCGGTGACTTCTCCCAAGTCACAGGCAATGAGACAAGAGGAAACAACCTCAAGTTGCACCAGGGGAGGTTCAGATTGGATATTAGAAAAAAATCTTTACACTGAAAGGGTTATGAAGCCTTGGAATGGGCTACCCAGGGAGGTGGTTGAGGCACCCTCCTTGGAGGTATTCAAAAGATGGGTTGACACAGTGCTGAGTGACATGGCTTAGTGACAATTTTTTATCAGGGTTAGGTTGATGGTTGGACCAGATGATCTCAAAGGCCCCTTCCAACTTAAGATGATTCTATACAGAATGGGGTGGGTTTCATAGCTCTCAGGTCAAACAACCCACACATTTTCCATTCAGCTCGACGGTAAAAGCTGGCAAAGGATCGTCTCTAAAGGCAGGGCAACAAAGAGAGATTTTCATGGGAGTTCTTGGCCTCGAGGGGTGTTTTAGGAAGGATTCCTCCTCAATCGACGTTGATGGAAAGCCCTTGGTCCATTTTGGACTGAGGTAGGTCAGGCTGAGTTTAATTTTTTCCTGCTGCAAGGCAGTGGTTTCGTGCCTCTCCTGTATGAATTCTAAATAAAGTAACGTGGGTCAAACAGCACAGATTGTGCCTTCCTGTTCCTTAGAAGTTTTTGCACACGCTTTTGTAAATGTTCAACTTTGTCCTCTGGGTTAAATATGACCAATTTTAATGTCAAGGTCCTCGGGGTGTTTACCCGCGGGGCGAGTACACAAACTTCAATGATCTTTTTTTAGATATGCAAAACCCCCTCAAAACTACAACTCCTTGAGAGGTGACAAATCATCAAAGTCAAATCTCACTAAAAAGCGGGTTCGCTGTTTTGACGCTGTAAACAGTGCAAGAACTGACAAAACAGGAGAATATTATTTTAATTCTGTGCTGTTCGTGCATCTGTACGATTCAGGAGCTCTTGGCTCATTAATGAAGGCACGACACGCTGACAACCCTTTCTTTTGTGTGGTTTCCTGGAAATTCTGGAAATTGATATGGCATGTTGCATTAGAGGGGATAAAGGAGTTCAGTCCACACAGATGATTCCCTATTTTCCCTGTCAGCCCCAAAGATACAACACAGGACTTTCTTGTGTGCTGCTGTTCCCAACAGAGCCCGTTTCCCAGCTGCAGAACAGAAAAGAAACAACAGAGACTCTCTTGTACGCAGCGGGGTGGCAGTGGAAAGGGAAGCAGGGCAGCAGTTTGGGGAAAACTTTCTCCAAGGATTACGTTAGTGCATCGATCTCCGTGAGTTACCTTCACCTTTTCAGGCCCATTTATTCAGCCAAGCTCTATTTCGCTATTCCTAGCCTTGCTGCAGCAAATATACTCCTATGCTAATCTTACATCTATCAGGGCACTTGTGTCCTCACTCTTGTCGTGTCTGGATGCAATTGCCAAAAACCTCTTCCCGTTTCCACTTTCCCTTCTGTTTACTTCTGGATGACAACGGAGAGACTCCTACAGAGCTGCAGAAACCATCACTGTTAAGGACTCACTGCACGCTGGGCTGCTCATCGGTTTTCAAATCCAGGTCCAACAGGACATGGACCTGTTGGAAAGGGTCCAGCAGAGGGCCACAAAGACGCTCAGAAGACTGGAGCACCTCTCCTGTGAAGACAGGCTGAGACAGCTGGGGTCATTCAGCCTGGAGAAGACTCGGGGGAGACCTTAAAGCAGCCTTCCAGCACCTCAAGGTTGTCTACAGGAAAGCTGGAGAGAGACAGGAGAGTGAGTACCGTAAGGGAAGAACCTGTGAAGGCAAAGAGTGACAGCCAGACTTCAGAAGATGTCACACTATTCAGTCAGGCCAACAGAGAGTCCTGAAAGGAGACAGGGATGAACACAGCATAATTCGGCAAGCAGTGATAAATGGTTTTTAATAAAAGTTAATGGCTACTGGTTTCTCTTCCAGTACAATTGGCACCGTGATTATTCTTCTGGATAGGGCACCAGGGTTCAGGCGTTCGGTGTCCACGTTCATCTGCAGTCTGGGTCAGTTTCTTGCAAACCAAGAAGCAACCTTAGACATTCCTTCATAAAACAAGCTGTCATTACAGCATTTGCAGGCACCCTCTTCTCCCTCAGCTGTACAGAACTGAAAGGTCAGTTTGGGGACTCTTCAAAATTTGGCCAAACCTCCTGGAAGGCGGCTCAGGTACCACCAGCAATGCTTTTGAGTTTATGTTCTGTGCACGTCTCCTTCGCCTTTGAACCTGGTAAGGTCTCCTGCTGAGATCAGGGCAGCCCACCATCGTAAGCGATGCTCTAAATGCGTTACACTTTCTGTACTTGGATGCCAAGATGGAAGGAAAGTTGTAGAAGAAGAGATGTTGCAGATGAAAGGAGGCTGTAGCAAGGGCAAGGGGTGGTCGGTCTCTTCTCCCAAGTAACAGGCCACCGGACAAGAGGAGACGGCCTCAAGTTGTGCCAGGGGAGGTTTGGATTGGATATTAGGGAAAATATATGCACTGAAAGGGTTATTAAGCCTTGGAATGGGCTGCCCAGGGAGGTGGTGGAGTCACCACCCCTGGAGGGATTTGGAAGACAGGTAGACGTAGTGCTTAGGCATATGGTTAAGTGATGACTTTTGTCAGTGTTACATGGATGGATGGACCCGAAGGTCCCTTCCAACCCAGGCAATTCTACGATTCCACGAAAATCCAGACACTCAACATTGATCTGGCTGAGAGCAAGCAAAAGGACAGCACGATCAAAAGGTGGGGAAAGCTAGTGGGCATAGTAAATTGATTTGTAGAGCGACCCAACACGGAGACAAATCCATTTGCAAATTAGCACCTAAATCTGGAACTGGCATTCAGTCACCCTGACGGCAGCAGCACTCACCGGGCACGAGGGCAGAGGAGCCATCGAGGCACAGCGCTCAAGGAAGCACAGGAAAACAACCAAGAGGACCAGGAACAAAGTGTTCCAGCAGAACTCCTGTGCTGAACTATTTCTTTTCTCAACAAGAATAAACACCGCAGAGAAGTGATCCAACTCCGCTGAAATGTAGAGCTGCCATCAGGTGAACACATATTTTTATCCTGCTGCAAACAGTTCTGCAAGTACCTTTACACAATCTAAATATTTTTACAGGCTCTCCAGCATCATTTCTCTTCAAAGCCTTTTTGGTGTAGACAGGAATGTACACTCTACAAGCACTTATTACTGTTCATTATGATTTTGCACAAGTGCACAATGTTTTTAGCTTTTATTGCTATTATTTTCCAAATTACAATAAAGCACCAAATATAGTCCAACTTTCGGAGAAGCGAATTCAACAAAAGCTAATAAATATTCACCTTTTCTTACATGTTCCAATCTGCCATAGCTAGATTTTATCAGCATTAGGCCAACTTGTTAAAAACCACTTCGGGTATGACCACAATTTCAATGTAAACACACTCTAAACATTTAAAATCCCACAAAATTTAAGGCAGTGGCTTTGGTTTTGGCTTCTACACTCTGTAACACAAGCCTAACTCAATAAATTTCAATAAGCATAAAACCCTGATTACACTGACAATGTTCCAACTCTTCTACGTTTCTACAGTAATTACACTAAGGTAAAAAAAGTATTGTGAACTTTCTTATATAAGTAAAAATAACCAAGCACTTGAAACAGGGCTTCAATTAGCCTCATACAGAAATAAACAGCTTCAAACATTACCTTCTCCCACAGTATACGCAGGGTACAATTTTAAATAATTTCATTGTTTAAATACATTTTCTAGGTTTTATTTGAATACAAAAATCAGTGCTGCAAATAAAACAGACACGCAAGTTCAAACATATAACCTACATTACTGAAACGATAAATATCCGCACATCAAGCTTGCTTTGCTTCTGAGCTCCGTAATCTGTTCAACGTATTCACAACTGCATTTAATTTAAAAGTCAGTGGACTGCAAATGGTACTGCTGAACCATTAAAACCAAAGTGCAAGCTCTACCAGGAGGGGAGAGCAAGCCCTTTGTTAAATACAACGCACGAAAAGGACTCATTAATTACCCACGATGACTCAGGAGCCTATGTTTATTTGCTAAGTTTTATTTAATAAATGCTACATATCACAGAAACATTCTCCTTCTTAATTTGATCTTAAGTAGGGATCAGTATCGATGTCTTTTTTTGTACTGTTGGAGAAAAATGTCAGGAAAATAAGGTCCTCGGATATCTTGCGTATCGTTCACTGCACAGAAATTATTCTAAGTAGGTAAATTATTCTAATTAGCAATACTCCCTTTAGAAGCATGTAATTGGGCAACACCCCAGCTGCAAGGTCCTTTGCAAGCCTTGTGAAGCCCCTCACCTCTCCCTTCGATTAACACCTTTAAACCTCTCCGGTACGAGTCCCAGGTCTGTCCAAAGAGCGAGAGCAGATTTCTCTCCCCTGGACAATCCTCCCGATGCTGACATATCCTACCACCTCTCCCCTCTTCAACTTGTTCCTATCTTCAGGTAACCCCTCCAATCTTTTTCCCCTCGCCCCCAAACTTAACACTCAGTTGTCACAGTGGGGGNTCACTGCACAGAAATTATTCTAAGGAGGTACATTATTCTAATTAGCAACACTCAGTTGTCACAGTGGGGTGTGGGACATCGGGGCCGAGTCTTACACTCAAGTTACCAACTTCGACAGGCATTATCCCGCCTTTCCACAAGTTCTCTCTCAAGTTGTCCCACTACGAACGCGCCTACAAGAAACAAATCTAGGAATTCTACAGATGGATACCTGGCACTGTGAGACTTTCTTGTTCAATTTAAAACCTAATTTAGAACCTTTATTTTCGATTCCTGTTTCAGAAAAGCTCTTTAGGGCTAAAATACTGAAACTTCTCTTTGGTTGGGTTTTTTTTTAAACTTTACTTGTTATTTGTTCCTGGCCACTAGAGGTTCCAGTCAGACTGAGAGGGGTGGTTTTTTTGTCCTCTGCAGAGGTTTAGAGAGGACAAAAATTAAGATTAATGAATTAATAAAGCCCATCTTCCTTCAAACATGATGAAAAACAAAGTTTCTGAATTGTCTGCAAATGCAAGTGTGCTTAAAAGGCAGCACTTTCTTTTCCATATCTCTGAACTGTTCCATTTTCAGTCAGGTCACTGACAAAGATTTGCCCTAAACCAAAGTTTTGGCAAAATTTCACAAAAAAAATAATAAAAAAAAAAATCTGTTTTCAAACTGCATTTGGTGATTCAAGATGTTTATGTCTCAGTTTAGGAAAAAAGAAAACCCACAAAAAAACTAAACTCTAATTTTCATGTTAAAAACGTTTACATTTCAGAAGGGAAGGGAAAAATGAAGACAAAAGCAAATAAATTTGGTCACAAACTCACACAGTAAAAGTTGTGCCTGAGAAACTGTGACATTTCTCCTGGGATACCCCACTAACCCCAGCAGCAATTCTACCTGTTGAAAAGCTACTCTCTAATATTTTGGCTCTTTGTACCTGTTACTCTTTTCCTTTCAAACACACTCTAAAATATGCTCAGAAGAAATTCTAAAACAAATGACAGGCACATTTACACTCTTTCCCTTATTAATCTTAACTGCAGGCATATTATTAATATACCAAAACTCATCCTACAAAACCAACTCAACACTTATTTTCCTAAGCACATGGCCCTACATCTCCTTCAGTCCCTGGCAGAAAAATGTGATTGATTATCTTGGTATCCCCAGAGCTAAAGCTGTGACAGCAAATCCTTTGGTGCCCAAGCCAAACTTATTTTGAAGATATCATGTATCACAGTCCTTGTCACTAGCTGAGGGTCTCAGTGACAGCCAAGCAGAGCCGCTGCTGTGATCAGCTCATAACCACGGGGCTACTCTATCAACTCTCACAAATAATGTCAGGATCCTGTGTTTTCCCCAAAAGTCTATTAACTGGTGAAAGAAACTCTTTATTATCAGCTCTCCTTCCTAGATATTAAAAGAAGAGATTAATCACAAAACAGAATTTTTTGCTAATACACTCTTTGTGAGACTANTGCATATTTGACACTGCAACTTCATAAATAGCCCACGTAACGTGAGGGGAAACCAAACATTAATTTAACACAGCGAGTAGCAAAAATCAGAATTCTGTACACATGCTAAGGGATGGACAACGATAAGGAACTGACTGACAGGGCCTTTGCAGGTGCATAGTAAAGCAATAACATGACTATACAAGTATTATAAATAAAATAAATTTATACTGTATAAATGCAAGCAAGGTAAACAAAAAAAAAGAATTCAAGATNGGCTACTCTATCAACTCTCACAAATAATGTCAGGATCCTGTGTTTTCCCCAAAAGTCTATTAACTGGTGAAAGAAACTCTTTATTATCAGCTCTCCTTCCTAGATATTAAAAGAAGAGATTAATCACAAAACAGAATTTTTTGCTAATACACTCTTTGTGAGACTACACAACCTCTCAGAATCACAGAATATCAGGGATTGGAAGGGACCTTGAAAGATCATCTAGTCCAATCCTCCTGCTGGAGCAGGAACACCTACATCAGGTCACAGAAATTGCAGGCAATATTATAACAGACTTTACCATCCATTCTGACTCTAGTGTTTTTAGAGACAGTAAGTATTTCTGAGGAAGGAGTATCAGCAATGTCAGTTTCTGCACTGACAAAGAGGAATCTTTCTAAAGGTAAAATATAACTGTAAATATCCAAAACAGTACTTTCTATTCTGATCCACTGTCTCAAAAGATTTCTCAAAATACAGTACACATCCCCACCACCACCACCCCCCA
>VXBJ01000763.1:275420-373153 GCA_013400055.1 Nycticryphes semicollaris | reverse complement strand
AGACATTCCAAACCCGCCTGGACAAGTTCCTGTGGGACCTGCTGAGGGTAGACCTGCTCTGACAGAGGGGTTGGACTAGATGATCTCCAGAGGTCCCTTCCAACCCCATAGCATTTTGTGATTCTCTGACATACAGGGAAATAATAGTAGGAGATGACATTGATTCTTTGAAGGAAGCTGCTTTCAAAACATAGTTAATTTTTCTCCACAAATATAATTGTAAAGCTTTGCAACAAGAATGTGAATAGGATAAAGACTTAAAATAGCCTAAAGAGCAGGTTTGGTAGCAATATGGACAAGAAAGTATATGTATGCATATTGATTTTATAATCAAATATTCACTTAGAGAAGACTTTGCTTTGGTATCATTAGGCAGTGGTTTAGGACACCAAAGCCCCCAAACCTCCATAGCCATACGATGATTTTGACTTTCAGTGGGCTTTAACTGTGACATGAGTTAATATGCTTTAAAAAAAAAAATTAAAATATTTTGGGAAAATACATCCTTATGCAGTAGTAAGGTATTACTAGTTTTCATAATGTTATCCAAGAGGAACAAATCTTGGAGACGTAACCGTTTATTTACTCCTTAGAACTAGAAGTATCACCCCCGTGGAAGGTGCTGAATAGAGCTCAGTGGCCTGGCTTAAAGGATGAAAACCTGGGACTTCAGGTGCTAATTGCAAATTCCCAGTGTTGGTTAAGTTGGTGTAAAGGAAAAAGAAAACACAGGCAGGTAGGAAAGGCAGTAGCTAGAGAAGCACCCGGGAGGATGCGATCGAAGAAGGAGCGGAGGAAAAGAAGTCATTATCGTGTCACAAACTAAAGGTGCCACCACGTAATGAATAGGATGACAGGAAAAGTGTAAAAGAGGAAAAATCCTGTTTTGTTTCTCATTCCCCTGTAACTGTTCAGGGAAATGAAATTTACGGCCTTCTTGATTAGCATGCTGGGTTTCGTCAAAGAAATATCAATTTGTGCTGACAGCTTCTTCTCAAACAGCATTAAATCTGGAAGACCTTGGATATTTAGTAACACGTCAGACCAGAGGAACAAAAATCTCCTGTCATGTCAGGCTGGATATCTTAAAACAGAAAATCAAATCTTATTTAGCAGTTTTTAGATGATGATCTGATTTTTTAGAATTTATTAGAATATTTCCCCCAGAATCCAAAGTTAATTGTTCAGCCTTCTCTATGTAAGGTCTCGTGAACAAGACATTCCACTATGAAATGACTCAGTTTAACAGCTAATTAAATAAACAGTGCTTTACTTTTCATTTTGCCAGAGCATTCCCATTTGACTTCTAATAACTTTTATGAGCAGTCATTAAGAATTAAGCGAAGACTTTGGGGAGGTCTGTCTTTACAAAGTATAAACCTGCAGCTGACACGTCTGGCTTCCTAACTGAACCGCAAATGAAATTTAAAGAGATAAGATCACTGTAAGAGTATGGTTTGAGTAAGATTATACTTCTGGTACTGCTGGTTTTAAAACCAGAGTGAGTGAGAGTAGAATCTGGGAGCATCTCACTAGCATATCACTTAAACTATTTTAAACACCGTTCACTTGCTCCAGCAACTTCAGTAAACAAAGCTTTATAAAAATAAACCACTAATTGTTGCTGATCTTATATCATGGTCTCATCAGACATGCCTCTCCTACTTCAGTTTATTCATTTTCCCCACATTGCAGGACTGCATTGGAATAAAAGGGGAACACTGGGAAGCCGTAAGGTGTCGGAGAAGTGCCACAGTAGCCACAGTCTGTATGATCTGTGACTGTTCTGCACTGCTGTGTCTGTACAAAGCATGCCAAACACCAGTGCAATTGGTTAGGGAAAGGGCCAAACCAGTACTCATGAAATTGCAAATGGAAGATAAGGACTTCAGGCGCGCACAAAAAACTGTTAAAAGAAATCATCCGCGTTTGTTGCGAGTTTTCCAATGTTTGGGAAAGCAAAATCGACAATGTATCACATAACTCTTCTGTATACAAGGGTTAAATCCCAGTGATCCAGCTTCTGATGTGTTTATCTGATCTATAAGCCCCTGGATATTTGGGGAGAGCATATAGCATCCTAACCAGGCTCTATCAAAAACTGAACGTAGAGAACTCGGAGCAGAATCGGTCTTTGGACTTACTTTTTCTTTTGAGAGCGGAGCGTTCTCCTTGGCAGCTTTAAAACAGGTTTGTAATGTAAGCAAAGACTAAACAATGAAAATTAATTTAAAACTTACATGCTTTTAGTCACATCAACTCCCTGCACAATGTAATATTGTATAAACATGGGTAAATAGTCCAAAGTAACTCCAGCAATTGTTCCTCAGAGTGTGTTTTCTTAAGAATTATATAGATGAAAGCATGGCAAGTAAGGACAGTAATGGTATCTTTTAACAGCCCATCTGTGGTGAAACTCTGGAAATTATTATTTTCAGTGTTTAAATAGTATTTTGAAATGACTGTATGTGGAAATACCGTTGGATACTCCCAACGCAGATCAGCACAAGAGTTGAAATAAATCACAGTATTTGTTATCACCGTGGGCTTGACCTGTCTCTCTCAATTTCTCAAAAAAATTACAACTGGCAGCTTGCTACATCCAGTTATTGGACCTATCGGAGAAGTCCAAAATGCAAGGACAATTTGGCTAATTTGCAAATAAAGATAAACATTCCAGAAATGAAGACCTAGAGCAGAGCTTCAGCTGGGGTAAATTGTCTTCGCTCCTGAAGGTCTTCCTGTACCTCTTCTTACTTGGTCCAATAATTAGTCCAAACTGTCAGCCTGCAGAGTTCCAGTTAACCGAAGAAACTGGCCTGGAGATTGTCAGAGTAAAAAAGCAAAAGGCAAATGATAAAATACTTAATTGCGTACAAGGAAATGCATAGCCATGAGCCTAACTGAAAATCTTACTTTCATTCTAGAAGCCCCAGAACTTGAAGGGGACAAGGCATCATCTCACTGCCTGAGGACCCTTCCATGCAAAATCATGACGATGGAAAACCAGAGAAGTTCTGATCAAAATCTTGCTTGGGCTGAGTACTTAAGGAGGGAGTATTGTTTCTTTGTGGGGATTGATGGTAGGGGTTTATAGACAGTAGTATCTCTCTGTGTTGTCCCAGTAGTAGCGGTAGGAAGGTCTTCAAAAGGAGAGACATTTTGCAACACCTCCTAAAATTTTCAGATACAGCACTGGATTTAGAAATAGCTCTGGAAAGCTGTTTCATAACCACATACCCTACTGCAAATACTTCATTTCCTGTCCTGTTATTCTTTACCCTCACCTCACGGTCTGAATTATCTCAAATGTCTAAAATTCATCCTGAGAATTCAGTTGTTGATGATGAGACACTTTGCTAGCTAGTTACTCTGAAAAAAGGTGAGTCTTTGTACCCCTCTTTCGCTATGGAAAAATAGATAATTCATCAAAATGTAAGCAAATGGCACGTTTGATTTCTTGTGCAAATTTATGTCAAATCAGAGAACTGCTGTTTATAGGAAGTTTATGATTCCTATAAAAAACTGAATCTTTCAAGAACTACTGCTGTTGATTAAACAAATTCTTCTTATGTAAATGCCATTGTCAGTATTTTTCTAATAGAGACAATACTTCTTTTGCTACCCATAGCTCAAGTTCCCTTAAGCCAAGGATTATATGGTTCTTGGGAACTCAGCTTTCAATGAACAAATTTCAATAGTATTACCCTAAAGGTGTTTATTATCTTTTACAGAAGCTGATACTCCTCCAAAAATGTAGATGTCAGATCAGATTAAATGCAAAGTAAGTTCCCTCCATACATAGTAAGACACATAAACTTTGAAATCTTAAGTTAAAGCCTTGGCTTCAGACGTGCTGGTACCAATTCACCCGATAATACATCAGCTGACTTTTTCTATTTCCTCCCTATGAACGACACAGCTGGTCCCTTAACGATGTAGTTGGTGTTGTGAAACTAACATCTCATTATCTAATTCTGCGGAAATGGAGGTATCTATTTGATCTCAACGTCATGAGTGTAGCATGGCTTCTTTTGACGGCAGAGCTGTCTGACAAATATAGCACCGGACCAAGCCTGAGGAGACTGCCTGCCTTTTCCTGGCTCTTCCACCAGCCCATTGAGTGGCCTCTGCCAAATGTTTCACTTTCCTGTGCTTCATTTTTTTTCCTCTTTGAACTGAAACTCATAGTGAGTGCAGTTGACGTAAGTGGCTTCTTTCATACGCTTCTGTGAGTTCTACTACTAGAAATTTCTAGTGGTAAAAGAGTAGTGATCCTTTGTCGTAGGCATAACTGGAATCTTTGATGTTGAGCTTTATTAAGAAACTCAGTAGTGTCAAGAACAGTTCTACCTTTATCTTGCTGACCTTCTAATCTATGGGGGCTTTCTGGTGGCAGCCCCCGAACTTTTTATCTCTTTATTACAAACTGTGTCATGACTGTACCTCAGAAAACAGTCTCAGGTACCTTATAGTACGTGAACATTGCCTTTGACTAATGCTGGTCTAGCATCCAAAAATATGCTCAAAGGAACCCCATTGACAGTACCAACACCTGATGGTGTTAAGATAATAAAAGTGACATCTTGGGCCATGTGTTCATGCTGGTAAATTGGCGTGTGGGTCTAGCACCCACGAAAGGATGTGCAGGGCTATTTCCTTGCATCTCTACATTGAATCCAGAATGTTTTTTTTTCCTGGCAAACGAACGTTCTCATAGGGTGAAGACAAAAACAAGACGTACAACCCATTGTATAGCCTACAAAAGAAACAAGCACTTTTAAAAAATATCTATGTTCCTCTTTCAGGGGTTCCTATCAACTTCTCCTAAGCACTTAGGCATCGGTTACGATAAGCCACGAAAAAAAGGGTTGGCTTCAGTTGTCCAGCGAGCATTATTATAACTTCTGCCCTCAATTTTAACAATTAGCCTGAGGGCAAGGAGAGAGGAGACACAGCTGTGCCTAGCCGTAGGCCAGCATTGGCTGGGAAATGCCAACATCACTCAGGAGACACCTCAATAAACCACGTGAGAGGAATGAGCAGATAGTGGTTTATCCTAGACCTTATTAATAGCATCTTATTGCCTGTCACAGGGTGCAGGATTTTTCTGTGAATCTTACGTTACACTGAACAGACCATTTACAACATACTTCTTTGAAGCAGTTTTCCTTAAACTTTATACAACACTTGCACAGCAACCTCTGGAGCACAACTGAATTTCTGGCTGTTCTTTCACCTAGAAAACCCACAGAAACTTTAACATGATTATGAAATCAGACCTGCAGATTTACAGAGACAACATGCTTAATTCATCCTGTTCAGCAGTGAGTCTTGGCCATTGTATGAAGGTCACAGCCATCACCTGGGAGGCCTCGTTCTCTCTCTTCCCAGGCAGATGCGATGACAGGCTGACTGGATGCCCATGAAGATGGCCCCAAGGCCAGCTCTAATGTGTCTCATGGGCAGGTCAGGTGGACAATACTGCAAACATCCAAGAAGTCATAGAATCATAGAGTTAGAGTTGGAAGGGACCTTAAAGATCATGGAGTTACAACCGCCCCTGCCATGGGCAGGGACACCTCCCATTAGACCAGGTTGCTCAAAGCCCCATCCAACCTGGCCCAGTAGTCCAAATGCTAAGGATTGGCACTTCAAAAGGTAGTCACCTACACATAAAAGTAGTCACCCCCAAAGTCATTTACAAGGTACCTTTGGGTGTGTCCAAATGGAGTATCATCTGTCAAGACCGGAGTCTTCCAGTCTACGTGCCACAGCGCAGTCATACAAGACCTCTGGAGAAGCACTGGAGGGGCAGCAAGAGCACCTTGTCTGCCTTTGATCCCCTCCGTGGCTGGTGAATGCTCTTTCAGAAATCACTGAGAGTACAACAGGCCTCTCTGAAGAAAATGTCATCCTTACGTTACCAAGTTCAGAGGAGTATCATGTAAACTGGTTTTAACTGTAGTTCCTGTGAGACCCTGATGGGACTCAAGCTCAGAAAAACCTTAAAAGAAATGCGTTCCTGAGAATTTTGTGCGTTCTCCAAAAGCGTGGCCTGATTCAGATCTCCCTGCAGCTTGTGTGTGTGTGAGTAACTCCACTGAATCAGTGGCCTTATGCCAGTGTAACCCTGGCAAAGGAGAACAGAAGTAGGCCATAACTTTCCATATTATATGTATCTTTTAATTCATTAATATTATTTCATTTGCCAGGACAAAGGAAAAAAAAAGGCAACACACCCAAAATTATTTGTAGGTTTGACACAAGATGGAGATAAGCTTTTCCCAATTCGTCATCTTACAAGTCAAGTTTCTATTTAAATTTAAGCAAAGATCTCTGTCACGTTAATGAAAAAATGGAACAGATGCTTATTCTTCAGGAAAAAGAATGAGGCAACTGTAAAATGATGTGGTTTGGTTTTGGATGAGAAAAGCATTGTACACATAGCGTGAAATGACAGAGCACAGCAACTGTTTTGGCTGCAAAGCCCGTGTGTTCAGTATTTGACATTACAGGGGGGGAAAAAAGGGATTAAGACTAAAATAAAAACCTGAAAAATGGCATATTCTCATGTTATCATGGATTAGCAAGCCTCTTCTTTGAATCCAGGGAAAACATATTTTTTATACGTTGCTCTAAACTATCTACACAGCTACATTATGGTACCGAAATTATTTCTTAATTAACAAAGCCAATTTTATTAATAAATTAGTGCTGTTTATAAAGCAGCCAACTCAAAGGAAGTTCTTCCCTAAAACTTCCAATATTCCAGATAATGCATGATTAAGTTCAAATGGGACAGACATTCGGGTTTTTGTTTCTCCTAAATAATAAAATTACATCTGTGATTAGCAAGCATTTAATTAATACGGCTTCCTCTTTTTTTCTCTGTTCTAAAGCTTGCAGGGAGACAATGAGATGATACTGATCTGCACGTCGAGTGATCTGTCATGCAATTAGCTAAATATAATGGAGAGAGAGAGAAATGATGCTAAAAAGGCAACTCAGAACTGTCCAAACATTAAGATTATTGGCTGTATATTTGAGTAAATCTATGAAAAAAAAATAAAAAGCCTAGGAAAACAAAACTCTTTGATCGTAATATGCTTCATGCAGAAACCCACTCCAAAAGGGAAGTCAAAAGTTCATAGTGAATTCTTACTCATTTAGTCTGGCAAATTAACCAGCAGACGCTGAATCCAGCTCAGCCCAGGACCAGATGGTATTCATCCAGAACTTCTAAAGGAAATAGTAAAATTATTAAACATGACGTGTAATCTCTTGCTTAGGACTACGTTGTTGCCAGAGGGGAAAAAAAAAAAAAAACCAAACAAAAAAAAACCAACAAAAAGAAAGACAATTTTGTAAATGTGATGTCAATGTTCAAAAAAGGGCTCCGGGGGAACTAAGCCCTTGGAATTACAAGCCAGTCGGTAAGCCTGGCATTCACAGGAGTAGAGCTGGTGGGGATGGTAAGAACGGATGAAGATCTCTGGACAGGCAGTCTGCAAAAATTTCTGTAGGGGAAAGCCCCACCTTGCAGATTTAGAGATGTGAGCGTGTGAACAAGAGGATGCAGTTTGTTTTAAACAATAACTACGCCATTGTTGGGATTTGCACAAGACAACGGCATTTCCTCAGGCATTCCGTGCTCGTTTCGGGTTGAAGGTAGTACCCTAGTACCTTCTGGAGTGAACCATGGCTCAGTGTCTCTGCCCTACCCTCTGCCTCCCACCACCGTGCTCTCCACTAGCTTGCTGTCTGTGCAACTACATGACTACGCCAAGAAGCATCCAAGGCAGTTTGGTCCCTTTTGCATGTCTTGACACGGTAGCAGGCCCATCCCTTGGGATGGGGCTGGGTGAGGGGCTCCTGCCATCCTGGTCAGCCACTGCCACCACCAGTGGGCTTGCATTGAGAAAGCCACGAATGACAAAGGACGAAGCCACCTACTCATATGTAATTCAGGACAATAAGCCTTACAAACGTCACCTGCATCTGCACATCCAGGAAAATGCGAGCTGCGATGCAAACATGTCTGTAGGCTACCTTTGGAATGGAAAGGTCTGATTTACTTCTCTCCCCAGAGAAATACACCGAAAAAAGTCAAAGAGGCACTCTTTCCTTAGGCTGGCAGTCAGAGGGAAGTACATGGAAGACAAGTTTCTGGCATCCAAGGGTATCCTGTGGACACAGAGCAAGTGAGCCATGAGTAAGTAGTGATTCAGTGGTGGTCGTGCTGGCAAAGGTCTAAATGACTTGGTAGAATATATACTGAGCTTTTCAGTGACTTGCCTGCATGTTTCAGGCTTCATGTTCTGTTTCTTTAGCTTAAAACATTATTTCCTCATGCTATGGACACAACTCACATCACTGAGCTGCTGAATCATTTCTTGGTTTCTTTCTTCATTGCTTCTCCAGGTGGAGTTTCCCAAGGCCTGGGATGATGGCAATCAATGCTCACAGAGTCCTGGAAGACTTTTCTGAGCTTTAGGAGCAAAGTGGGCATGGATTTGCATGCCAGAAAGAACTAGGAGAATCGTGGAAGCAGGGCTTCAGGAGCAATTTAACATCATGGACAAGGCGAAAACCTTTGGTCTGGAGTGAAAGAGGGAGGAGCACGATTAAAAGACTGGAAATAAAAAGGAGGAATGAAAAGTAGGAGTGAAAGGCAATTAGGAATGGAGCCCCACGAGAAGCTTTGCTACAGCTGTTCGTCACTTTCATAGATGGTCCAGAAAAAGGGAAAGGGGGAGAATAAAAGTCACTGCAAAGTAGAAAATAATTATAACTTTTCATGAACGGTGTAAGGCTGTAAATTAGATATTCCTATGCAAGAAAGAAACTACTTGAACTTATGCTAGATTCTTCCATGAAAAATGAGTTCAATTCTCAGTAGTCATAAAAAAAAAAAAAAAAAGCAAATAAGATTACAGGAATTATTAGGAAAGGAATGAGGAAAAAACAACAGAAAAACTCGATATCGTTCATCTTTATGTGTTAGCATCTGTGAAAGACTGCAGAATAACTAGAAACCATTTTAGACCTGGGCCACAATGCTCATGGAAGGTAAGAAACAGCTTGTCAAAAGGAATGAATAACTAACCTGGTGTTCTCCAGATATTATAAATCCATGACAAGTACAGAGAAGTTGAATTCAGGATGATAACTCACTCTCTGTCACAACAGAGGGTACAGTACAATAGCCCCAGTGCAGTTTCTTTGGTTGCAATGATCCCCCCAATCTTGCTTTCCCTCCTGATCACCGTCTCCCACAGCATCCCTGCAACTTCCCCCCATATCACCCTTCTTTTTGATTCTTCTCTTCTTCTCTTCCTCAGCTTGGAGAAGAAAAGGCTCCAGGGAGACCTTATAACGGCCTTGCAGTCCCTAAAGAGGTCCTATAGGAGAGATGGGGAGGGACTCTGTGCTGGGGAGCAGAACGATAGGACGAGGGTAATGGTTTTAACCTGAAAGTGAGGAGATTTCGATTACATCTTAGGAAGAAATTCAGAGGAGGGCCAAGATGATGATCAGAGGGCTGGAGCACCGGAGCACCTCTCCTTTGAAGACAGGCTGAGAAAATAGAGGACGTTCAGCTTGGAGAAGAGAAAGCTCCAGGGAGACCTTAGAGCCCCTTCCAGTCCCTAAAGGGGCTGCACAAGAGATGGAGAGGGACTCTTGATCAGGGAGTGGAGCCACAGGGTGAGGGGTAAGAGTTTTAAATTGAAAGAGGGGAGATTTAGACTAGATCTCAGGTGGGAATTCTTTGCTGTGAGGGTGGTGAGACACTGGAACAGGTTGCTCAGAGAAGCTGTGGCTGCCCCATCCCTGGAGGTGT
This sequence comes from Nycticryphes semicollaris, assembly GCA_013400055.1. Lineage (NCBI taxonomy): Eukaryota > Metazoa > Chordata > Aves > Charadriiformes > Rostratulidae > Nycticryphes > Nycticryphes semicollaris. The sequence goes on along the minus strand of VXBJ01000763.1, from coordinate 363,309 downwards.
TCAAGGCCAGGCTGGATGGGGCTTGGAGCAACCTGGTCTGGTGGGAGGTGTCCCCGCACAGGGCATAAGGGCCAGAGCTTAATGATCTTTAAGGTCCCTTCCCACCCAAACCATTCAATGATTCTATGATTATTTTTAACAAGGTCATGGAGACTTCATGGAAGACTCAGTGCAATCCAGTTTAGCAAGACTGGAAGCCCAGCAGATGAAAAGTACATAGTCTCAATCTGTACCTGACAACATAAATAAGAAAACGATTTTCCTCTTCAGCATAACGCTGCTTCCTCAAGCTATGGGAAAAAAACAAGCTATAACTCATCAGAACATCAGCAAAATATCCCACCCCCAAAATACAGCAGTATAACCAGTACAAAAACTGTAGATTAGAAGTGGATTGAGAGAGAATCCAACCCCAAATAGCAACATGCCTACGGTAAAAAGTAATAGAGGAAACATTGCTAATATCAGCCACTGGAAGTAACTGAAACTTCACTAGAAACAACTGCCCCTCTGCTCTGCCCTGGTGAGGCCCCAGCTGGAATCCTGTGTCCAGTTCTCAGCTCCCCAGTTCAAGAAGGACAAGGAACTGCTGGAGAGGGTACAGCAGAGGACCACAAAGATGATGAGGGGCCTGGAGCTTCTCTCTTACAAGGAAAGGCTGAGGAACTTGAGTCATTTTAGTCTGGAGAAGAGAAGGCTGAGGGGGGATCTAATCAACACCTATAAATACTTAAAGGGTGGGTGTCAGGAGGACAGGGCCAGTCTTTTTTCAGTGGTGCCCAGTAAGAGGACAAGAGGTATAACAGGGACAAACTTGAACACATGAAGTTCCATCTAAACATGAGAAGGAACTTCTTTCCTTTGAGGGTGGCAGAGCCCTGGAAGAGGCCGCCCAGAGAGGTGGTGGAGTCTCCATCTCTGGAGACATTCAAACCTGCCCGGACACCTTCCTGTGGGACCTGCTGTGGGTGGACCTGCTCTGGCAGGGGAGTTGGACTAGCTGATCTCCAGAGGTCCCTTCCAACCCTACAGCATTCTGTGATTCTGTGAGATGGAATTCTCTGTTGCAGATCTAATAGAAGGTGCCAGGAATGCAGAAAGGTCTCTTCCACATTAAGAATCAGCCCAGAACAACAATTTGACATCTTGCTTACAGAAAGACTCAAACTCCATTAAAGGCTATTTAATTCAGCAACGGAATTGCTAAACACAATTACCCAGCCTTTGCTTTGCAGCAGGTCAGACCATTATAATAATTATAAATAATTATAATAGCTTCTTTTGGTACAGAGAGGTCTCTTAAAGCTCAAAATTGTTCAGATTGAACACTACTTTATAACAGAGGAAAACTCTTCAAAATTTGAAGACTTTGAAGTGACTCACATACAGGCAGGGAAAGCAGGATCCGTATCTTCAGCGTAAATGACACCTTAGACAGGCAGACCATGGGTACAAAATGTGTTTTGTGTTTGTCTGTTGTTGGGTTTTCTGCTATAGAAAGTAATTTTCAAAGGAAAGAGAAATTGTTAACTAAGAAGTTTGAGCCACTTGGATGAGTCTATGTCTTGTCTATGAAAAAGAGCGAAAAAGCAACCTAAATTCAGCCATCCTTTCCAAAAAGCATCCGTGGCTTTTCCCGTGCATAACCACTACTAAATCAGCACCATCCTTGGCTGCCATTTCAGCTGTCTGGGGTATTATAGCAGCTTGAAGTTGTCAGGGTAAATGTTCAGGAAGTATTGGAATAACAACAAACAAATTCAAAACTAAAACAACAAAGAAAGTCTATGTTTAATGAAATTACCAATGTTTGTCACTTAGTAGAGGGGTTGATGGGTAACACCCATCGATTTCATCACAGAAAATGTATTAAAAAAATAAAAGGTGAATTAGGCAGCTAATTTTGGAGAAACTGGTAGCTAATATTCCAGCTTGATCAAAGAATCATAGAATCATAGAATGGTCAGAGTTGGAAGAGACCTTACAGATCAACCAGTTGTGATGAACTGAGCGGCACTGATGCTCGGTCAACGCGAAAAAATGGAAACTTATTTTAACTTCTATTTCTCTAATGTGATTTTTTCCCATTTTGAGATTCACAACTGGGAAAATAAACCAGAACATGTCATTCTGGATTGATTTCCTACCGGTACGTTATGCCTTTTGAAGCTGGAACTGACTTTGGCTGGCCTGACTGGTTCTTTCAGCTGAGACAAGTTACAGATCGTACACACTGATTGCCTAGCTTGAGTCATCTTATCTCAGATCCTCAAAAACTGCAAGAATATGTAGAAGAAATGGAAAAGATGTAATTAATCCACCAAAGAAAAGGTAATTTAGAAGTTAGAACTTCAGATGTTCAGTCAGCAAACCTATGTTGTGCCCATTCCCGTTAATGCCACTATAAACCCAGCCTGGAGAGACTGGGAAAGAAATCCAGGCCTTCCAGTCTTTGTATATCAACTTCAAGGGGTCCAAACCTGTTGTTAGGAAACTGCTGTTGCTCTGCTTATTTAACCAGAAGAGATTTTAAATGTGAAAGTTGTTTTCAATTGAGTTATAGCAGGGATTCTTTTATAATATTAATTCGGTTTTTGGAGGTGGGTCTTTTTTTTGCCACAAACAAACTGTATTCTGGAAGTTAAAAACCCCTGGCTTTGTAGGAACACCAGAGAGTATGATGTTTATGTATTCAAAAAGCAGAGCTCAGAAGAAGGGGGTGCTTGTAAACAATTGAAATCATTGTGTTTTCCACTGAGAGGTCACTAATATGCCGCGGTTTATCGGTTCGTCGATTCTGCATCCAAGTCATATCACAGCATCTTCATGGTTGGAAAGGACCTCTGAGATCATCAAGTCCAGCCATACACACACACAAAAAACCCCCTACATCTCGCCCACCAGAGCATGCCCTGAAGTGTCTACACATTTCTTATACGTGTACTTAATATAATATAGATACTTAAGTCTACACCTTTCATCTACACCAGGGATGGTGACTCCACCACCTCCCTGGGCAGACCCTTCCAGTTCTGACCACTCTTTTAGTAAAGTCATTCTTCCCAATATCTAAACTGAACCTCCCCTGCTGTATCCAAGTCCTTGCACTGAGAAAAATCCGTGGGCTTCTGCTTATACAAACCACCAGTTCTCATATCACACTTTCAGAAGGTTTGATCCAAGAACATGGAAATCAGTGAGCCTTGCTGTTGACTTACTCGGGTTTGGATCACGGAGGTACAGAGCTTTCATATGAAGTTAGTCCTTCACCGAAGGAGATAAATGTAACAGCTCCTCTTTTTTTCTTTTTCTTTTTCTTTTTTTTTTATTTAATGAGCACGCCTCTGAAAATGGATGAGAAGGTAAGAATCATTTCAGGCAGGAAAAAAAAAATCTGCGCTCTGTGTTTCTCTTCTCTGCCCTTTTATTCAGCTGCTCTTCACTGGTGTTGGTCGAGAGAGGGATTTATCACTCTCATCACTCACAGGCTGTGATTTCCTGGCCATGGCAAGGCAGACTCCCTCTGAGAAGTACAGCAGGGAGGCGAGCAGAGGCAACCTTGCAAGGGGTTAATGCTGTAATCTTTTTCTAGCCTGTTTATAATCCCAACAGTAGGCCAGTAACAGCAGAGGGTGGATCTAAAAAAGTACCAGAGGGGCTCTGTGTCAGTGTGCGTGTGGATGTGGGTGCACACGTGTGAATGTGGACGTTCACGAGGGCTTTGCTTTTCCCAACCTCCTCCTGCGCCCCCCGGAATAAATCCAAACAGAGCTCTGTGTGCCGGCTGCTCCTGACGGAGAGTTACAAGAGCTTCCTTGCACAACTGCCTCTCCCCTCTTTCTCCCGAAGACTTCATCCAGGAATGTATTTGTTGACGGAAAGAATGGGCAGATAGTTACAAACCCACCCTCTTCCTCCTCAAAGCCAACCTGGGGAGCCCGCAGAATGGAAATAGTTGATGCCAGCTTCCTCGGGAACGGTACCAATATTACAGCTTTCCTCTGCGATATAATCTTGGAAAATGACACTTTTTTCTGTGTGGATGACCCCCCCTACCCATCTAAAGGTATGTATCAAAAAATAGATATTTTTTTTTCTTTGTTTTTCAGGCAGATTTAGTTCTATCTGGAAGCAGAGGTGCTGTGGAAAGAAACAGCTACACAAGGCATTTTTTTTTTCTTTCCCCTGTGAGAGAGCGCAAAATCAGCTGCTTGCTGATAAGTGAGGGTGAGAAACAAGCAGGAAAGAATTTAGTATGTGCTGGGGTTTTTTTTTTTCTCCACGTTAAAAACTCCAAGTAGAGCAAAATTTGGCTGTAATGGAAAACTAAACCAGTAGCACTGTCGGACACAAAATGCAAAGAGCTCTGCTAAGGACTTGGAGAAACATGTGTTTTTTGCTCTTTGGGCAAGTCAGTAACAACGGAGTTACCTCATCTGATACTGGGTCTGAAAGTGATTAAAGATGAAATTATAGCCCTATGGAGCTGGAAAAAAAAAAAAAGATTAGATCCAGGTATTAAAATATTTTTGATTGCTGGGTGGTGTTTCTTACTTGTGCCTGAAGGAGGAACTCCCTCGGGTGCACGCCGAGGGGTGTCAGCAGAACCTGCGTGTGAGAAGTTGTATTTTTGCTCTCCCAATGTTCCTTGTGTTGCCTGGATTGTACTGTACCATTGTGCAAGTCAGGCAGAGCAGAGTAAGTTTAAGAATTTCAGACCTTCCTCTGATTTCTGCATTGGTGTAAAGACATAAACCTCAGTAAAAATGAATACAGAAAGGCTTTTACCTTTCGGTTAAAGGATGAAACACCTAATACTAGACTATGGGCTGTATAACCGATTTTTCCCTGGTTGCAATTTTCAGATATGCATCAGATAATTCGGATTCTGCTGTATTGTTTGATATTCCTGCTCAGCGTTTTGGGGAACATCCTGGTAATTACGGTGCTGATAAGGAACAAGCGGATGAGGACGGTCACCAACACCTTCCTGCTGTCGCTCGCGGTCAGCGACCTGATGCTCTGCATTTTCTGCATGCCCTTCACCCTCATCCCCAACCTGCTGAAGGACTTCATTTTCGGCAGCGCTGTTTGCAAAACTGCCACCTATTTCATGGGTAAGTCTTGGGAGTTTATACTTATTTTGAAGACTGGCTAATGACATACAGGGGAAGTTGACAAAAAAGCTGGTGGTTTCCATCTGCCATTGAACGGTTGCCCAAAGCACGAAGAAACAACTTTGTGGTACAAATCTTCATGGTTCTGGTTTCCTCAGCCCGGTCTGCAAAGCACAGAAGCACCTCTTAATGTTAACAACACACAGAAGTGTTGGGCTGGATCAGGTTAAGCGAGGAGTTTGTTGCCTGAGCAAGCTTTAAGGAGAAACTCAGCACACACACGTGCTTCCTTCCCCATCTCCAGGAGAGCTCTCAGCAGTGTTCAGGTCAGCACTCAGAAACGACAGAATCGGCCCACAGGTTTTTGCTAGCGATGATCCATGAGAAAAACCCAAAATTGGCCAAAACAGGTGTCGTTTGCCGAGTCAGAAATGAGAGCCTGGTGTGATCAGAGCTCAGCAGGAGAGCACAAAATGCAGACACAGGTTTCAGAGGCTGACTTTAAGAAGCCCCCACTTTTATACGCCTTCCCGTACCCCCTTTTTGTTGTGGAGCCAGGAGTTTCAAAAAATGCCTGGATTACATGTGTCTGTGTGAGCACTTTTGTCTCGCTTCTGATACTTCCTGTGCGTTTGCTTGTTTCTTGAAAAAAAAAAAAGGAAAAGAAAAAAAGCCAGAGGAGAACCTTATGTAAAGTCTTTGCTGCCTTGGGAGACCCTCAGTTAATGCGAGAAATCTTAGGTCCCCTCTCAACCCGTGCCCTTGGGCGCTTTGGTGTTAACGTGAAAGTACACACCTAAAGGCTGGGAGTGGGAAACCAACATCTTTTTGTAGATAAAACCCATAAAACTAGAGGCCCTGGTTAAACAACCGTAATGAATTGCTGCCATAAACACCGTAAAAAAATTACCGCAGGGTCATCATCTTGCTCTGATTTCTCTTTGTGTCAATTGCTTCATGAAACCGAACCAGTCACATCTTTTCAAACATGAAGTTTTTCCTTACGAAGGGGGTTTCATTGTAAGACTCGGAATGTGGGTATTTCCCGTGGGCAATTCAGGTTTTTGCAGAGGCTTCTGTTGACAAACGGACACTGACCCCCTCCCCCCCCCTCGGTGTCACCTGTGCTCTTTATCTCGCACTTTAAGATGCGGTAAGAGTTTAAATTACAGATAATTTGTGTAAAACGAGCTGTGAAGAGAGTGGCATTTCATATTTCGACCCGCATTAGAAGATTTACAAATATTAAATGAATATTATTATTCACTTATAGAAAAATCTGTGAAGAAATACCTCTAATCTTGCAGTGATAAACTGGAGCACTTCAGCAACAGAAATACAACCCACTGAGTTATATTTCATAATACACGAGCAGGAGAAATTAAGGGCACTTGAAGGACAAAAATTCTGCTTCCTGACTTCATTTCTCCTGCCTTGTAACCCCATTAGCGCCTAATTAAAAAAGTGGTAACACGTTTAATTGTCTTCAGCGAGGCAATCAGAGCTCCAGTCGAGCAGGACACTTAGAAAAATTAACACAATAGAAGAAGGACTGTGAACTTCGCGGTTAAAAGTGTACTTAACAGCATTGTAATCCCACTGATTTCAAACGCTTGTTTGAATTTTAGTGCAATTACTCAAGTGTATAAACTGCGGCAGCAAAGAGAAGAATTAGGAGGAAAAGTGCCGTCTTTCCCTGTTGTCGGAATTTGATTTGACGGAATGAAGCTTCTCTATTGATCTTCTGGAGTAAGAGAAGCAGAGAGCGGGAATGTTGGTCTGGAGACTCGGACCTATCACCCCCACACTCTTTGTTGACTTCATCAGTATGAGATCTGTATATATTTTAGCTTACAAATAGATTGCTATATTTGTAATTTTATACGTGTATACAAAACGTCAGCAGGGATATCTGAAAACAGTGTGAACACTTAAAAACCAGGGAATAACCTTATTCTGTATGTCATACCTACAGGTGTCTCTGTAAGCGTGTCTACATTCAACCTGGTGGCCATCTCTCTGGAGAGATACAGCGCCATTTGCAAACCGCTGCAGTCCCGGGTCTGGCAGACAAAATCCCACGCCTTGAAAGTGATTGCTGCGACCTGGTGTGTTTCCTTCACCATCATGTCACCTTACCCCATCTACAGCAAGCTGGTACCTTTCACCAAGTACAACAACACCACGGCAAACATGTGCCGGCTCCTGTGGCCAAGTGACGTCATTCAGCAGTCCTGGTAAGACATAACCCCCCCGGTAGCAAAGGTGGAATTATCTGGTGGAAAGCAGGGCTTCGTGGTAGCATTAAGCCTATTGAAAGTCAAGTGTTAACCTTCAGCAAACATTTACGCTGCTGTCGTGCTTATTTGAGAAGTAAAAAAAAAAACCAACATCAAAAAAGTAGTATTTTAAAACTGTTTACATTTCGACACTGGTGTGGCTTTTCCCTTGTCGTAGGAACGATACCCAACGTGGCAGTGACTCTCACTCTATGGTCTGCTGTCACTGCTAAGAAAGCATCTGTCACTCTTCAAGCAGGAATGCTGCTTTCACTCAGTCACACCTAAACTTAAATATTTTCAGAGAAATCCTCGACGAATCTTTGAAAACCCCAGACACGGTCCATCCGTGTGCAGAATATGAAAACTTCCTGGGATTACAAACACCCCTCCTGAGAAGCCAACCCTGTCAGTGGTCATTTAGAGAGCACGGGAGAGAGGGGTGAGGGGGGAGACAGTGCTCCAGGTCCTACATGTCCAGGTAGAGTAAGTAAATAGTAGCACTATCAAGCAGCAGTGTTATTTAATCAGAGAGTCATTGAATGGTTCAGGTTGGAAGGGACCTTAAAGATCCTCGAGTTCCAACCCCCCTGCCATGGGCAGGGACACCTCCCACCAGACCAGGTTGCTCCAAGCCCCATCCAGCCTGGCCTTGAACCCCTCCAGGGCTGGGGCAGCCACAGCTTCTCTGGGCAACCTGTTCCAGTGTCTCACCACTCTCACAGCAAAGAATTCCCACCTGAGATCTAGTCTAAATCTCCCCTCTTTCAATTTAAAACTCTTACCCCTCATCCTGTAGCTCCACTCCCTGACCAAGAGTCCCTCCCCATCTCTTGTGTAGCCCCTTTAGGGAGTCCAGGGGCTCTAAGGTCTCCCTAGAGCTTTCTCTTCTCCAGGCTGAATGCCCTCTATTCTCTCAGCCTGTCTTCACAGGAGAGGTGCTCCGGTGCTCCAGCCCTCTGATCATCTTCATGGCCCTCCTCTGGATCCTCTCCAACAGGTCCATGTCCTTCCTGTGCTGAGGAATGACATGCCCCCCACCAATTCTCACCTAGAGAAAAAGGAGTTTTTCTTGTTTTGCGCTGTTCCCCGGTCTCAGTTTGTCTTTTGCTTCTTCAGGTACACTTTCCTGCTGCTCATACTCTTTCTTATACCTGGGATTATAATGATGGTTGCTTATGGCCTAATTTCTTTGGAACTCTACAGAGGAATAAAATTTGATGCCAGCCAGAGAAAATATTCACGAGGTAACAGTATATTTAATTGATTGAGTTGGAGTTTTCACAGTTGGTGTTGACAATACGAGCAGTCGTCATGAAGCTACTGAAATTTCCTGTTTGCATAAATAATCGTTATGGTCAGTTTTGGTCGTGAACCCACCAGATGCACTCGTTGACCAAACTTGTTCCATTATTCACGAGCAAATAATTCCTGACCAATATCTTGTTTGCAAAGGCAGGATACATTAAATTTCTAATTTGCTAATTACAGAAATAGCAAGGTGGGGTTTTTGCTTCTGGCCATGGGTGAGGACCATTTCTGTACAAAAAATGCAACAATAAGAATTGTCAAATTCAGATAGGTACAATTTTGAAAATAATCTTCAGTAGGTGTCTCATCAAACATTGTTCTTACATCTTTTGCATCAATTTGTATGGGGTCAAGATGTATATTGGGAGATGGAAGGTGCAGAGCAGCTGATGCTCAACTGACTCTGAATTAGGACTGTGCAGCTGATGCTCAACTAACTCTGAATTAGGACTGTGCTTTCTTTGCAGCAGTTGTTGAGCCCCAAATTAGAATCATAGAATGGTTTGGGTCGGAAGGGACCTTAAAGACCAGCGAGTTCCAACCCCCCTGCCCTGGGCAGGGACACCTCCCACCAGAACAGGTTGCTCCAAGCCCCATCCAGCCTGGCCTTGAACACCTCCAGGGATGGGGCAGCCACAGCTTCTCTGGGCAACCTGTGCCAGTGTCTCACCACCCTCACAGGAAAGAATTCCCACCTGAGATCTCATCTAAATCTCCCCTCTTCCAATTTAAAACCATGACCATGACCATGACCCCTCAGCCTATCGCTCCACTTGCAGTCCCTCTCCATTTACGTCATTTATTCAGACTTAAACTCCATGCTTTGTTTTGTATTTTGATTCACTGTTCAGAGACTTTTTGATGACTATTTTGGTACTAATTTGTATGTACAGAAAGAAAAATAAGTACCTGCAGCGCCAAATACGAGGATGGAGACGGATGCTACCTCAACAAAACCAAAAGAAAGAGGAAAATGCCGCTGCAACAGCTCTCTGTCACCAGCCACAGCAAAATAGAGAGGGCGAGAAGCAGCAGCTCCTCTGCCAACTTGATGGCCAAGAAGCTCGTCATCCGCATGCTGATGGTGATAGTGATTCTCTTTTTCCTCTGCTGGACTCCCATCTTCAGCGTCAACGCCTGGCGCGCGTTTGACACCGCTTCGGCCGACCAGCGTCTCTCGGGGGCTCCCATCTCCTTTATCCACTTGTTGTCCTACACGTCGGCCTGTGTCAACCCCATCATCTACTGCTTTATGAACAAGCGTTTCCGCGCGGGTTTCCTGGCCACTTTCACCTGCTGCGTGAAGCAAAACCCCCCTGCGATCCGGGGAGAGGGCGGTGAGGAAGAGGAGGGGAAGACAACACGGGCTTCGCTCTCCAAGTGTTCTTACACCCACATGAACGCGTCCGCTCCCCCCTGAGCTGCCTCAGAAGAAGCCCCTTCTGAGGCCTAGGGAAAGTTGTATATTTATCATCTTTGGAAAGTGACTGTGGCATCAGCCGAACGTGATTAAGTTCTGAGGTAACGAAACACTTCAGCTGACAAGTAAACGCAGCGAGAATTTTATGGGAAATGGCTACTATCACCGTCTGAGCTTTATATCACTCTCCCTCCCAAAGTACAAAGCGGGAAGAGGGCTCTTTGAAGATAAGGGACTTTATAAAAAGCCTTAGAAGATGCTCTATTTGTCATAAATCCTCCTGTAAAAATTGGTGTCCTTTACGTCAACGGTGTCACTCAGTTTTCATCCGCGGTCTTGAGTAGCTCTTAACATTTCCAGGACACTAATAGGTTCTCCTCAAGCGTGAACACACGTATTGCAGCCTTCACTTGGGTTATCTACGCCTCATAATCAAAATCTTTCCGTTACATTCGTAGTATTTTTTCACGCTACTTTTGCTGAGCTAATAAATGTTGAGATCAGTTTGGTGTCACGGTCGATTAAAGGAAGAATTTTAGGGTGGGGAGAACGGGCTCGTCCATGTGAAAATGATGCTTTTGAGTAAAATAATTATTTTTTTTTTTTGTTAATGAAATAAAAATAAAGATTGGTGACTTTGTGGATGAAATGCCCCATTCACTTGGGCAATAACCTAAGTTAACAGCATTTGACCTGTTTGACACTGGACTACTCTGTCCAGTTCTGTGCTCCCTGGTTCAGGAAGGACAGGGAACTGCTGGAGAGGGTACAGCAGAGGACCACAAAGATGATGAGGAGCCTGGAGCATCTCTCTTATGAGGAATGGCTGAAGGACTTGGGTCTTTTTAGTCTGGAGAAGAGAAAGCTGAGGGGGGATCTGATCAACACCTATAAATAGTTAAAGTGTGGGTGTCAGAAGGACAGGGTCAGTCTTTTTTCAGTGGTGCCCAGGGACAGGACAAGAGGGAATGGGCACAATCTTGAATATAAGAAGTTCCATCTTAACATGAGGAGGAACTTCTTTCCTTTGAGGGTGGCAGAGCCCTGGAAGAGGCTGCCCAGAGAGGTGGTGGAGTCTCTGTCTCTGGAGACATTCCAAACCCGCCTGGACACGCTCCTGTGCAACCTGCTGTGGGAGGACCTGCTCTGGCAGAGGGGTTGGACTAGATGATCTCCAGAGGTCCCTTCCAACCCCATATCATCCTGTGATTCTTCAGGAAGGACCTCCATCTCTTTGCTGTGCAGTGCAGGGGTGAGTCCAGGTGGGTGTTCAGGTCCTGCCTTTTGCTCTGCAGAGCTTGGCAGAAGTTAATAATTTATTTTGTTTTGGGAAAATATCCTGTTGGCGACGCTTCCATCTTCTAGCTGAGTCAATGTCATTTTAAAAGCTTGTTATTAGATGAGATTAAATTTGAGCGCAGCGTGGAATGTGGATGTGGATATTAAATATAACCACTCTCAAGGCTTTTCATCAGGAAAATCTGATCTCTTTAGAGAATGGTTTTAAATTGGAAATAGAGTTTGAGTTCCAGGTACCCGGATTCGCGTCCTGTGCTCAGTCATTGCCTTGAAAGGGTTTACCTGTACAACTGAGCACACAACTTTGGCTTAATTTTTTCTTTTTTTTTTTTTTTTTTTTTTTTTTTTTTTTGCATCCACATCCAGCTTGTCCACAGACAGGAAATTAAAAAAAAATAAATTAAAAAAATAATATCTAACACTATTTACACGCAGTCCATAGGAACAATGTTTTGCCTGCCATGTTAATGAAGCAGCACTCTTCCTGGAACCGTGCTGAGAGTCCGGACATTGATCTGACCTTTGGCAAAAACCCACAGAATTAAATTAATGGATTTGGTTCATAAGAACAAAATAGGATTTTATTTTTTTTTTTTTTCTTCACTGGAAGGTGTGGGATGAGACCCTCTACAGACCTGTCCTGCGTGTTGAAAGGGAAGGACTAAACCCAGCTGCTTCTGGGTTTACGTGGAACAGCGAGAGCAGAAAAAAACCCCAATATATATATTGATGAAGTATTTTATACCATTGGAAAGTCTGGCCTTATTACATGACGTGGTTTAAAAAATTTCTTGTTTAAGTAAAAATAAATAAGTCAAGCGCTTTTTAATAGTCGTAATGGATGTGAACATTGCTGGCTGAGCCGTGCAGGCAGAGGGCATGTTTCATGGGTCTGTGTGCACTTTAAAAAAGCAAATTCCTTTCTGTAGGTGTGGATTCTCCAGTAGCTTTAGAGCTCATGTAGCAGTCCATGCACTGTTCACCCGCTTCCCCCCAGCCCTGATTTAGTCTGGGAATAGCAGCTCCAGATGAAAAGCAAAAGCTATTTTCAACAATGCCTTAAATCAGGTGACAGTCCCCCCCGCCGTGGCCTCGGGGACCTGTGGCTTGAAAGGAGCAGAGTCTCTGATGGATTCCCCGCTCGGAACTCTCAGGGAGCACAATTTGGAGGTGATGAAGCGAGAGAGGCAGGAGGAGAAGGTCTCGATGGAGCCGTGGTTGGGGTGACAATCAGGGAAGGGTTAGAAACGGGGCAGAAAGGACAACCTTGCCATTCATCCAGGGCTTGTTCTGTGCACGTGTTGCTCTTTCCCCTCCATTGCCCTCTACACCCCATTTTTTCTCTCTAAAAAAAAACCAAACCAAAACCCAAACAACACTTTGACCAAACTCTTGAAGTCACAAGCCTTAAGCCAGACAACAAGCAGGAATTAAGTTTCAAAAATGCAATATTCAAGGCAGTCATTTTGTCATCTTCTGCCTTGATCTCCTCAGAGAGGAAATTTCAGCCGTTCTGCAACCTGCACACGTTTTAATACCGTTTCCCCCCCCGATTTGTGCGGTGCAGAAACCATTCCTGGCTCTGATTGTTGCCTTTTCTTTGCTAAAGAGTTGTGGAACCCTCCCAGCACCTTTAATTCCCGCACTGCCGTCAACGCCAACGTCCCTGCAACGATAAATCTGAGTGGAACAAACTGATACAAAAATAAACTAAACAATGTAGGCTCCTTATTTGAGCATCCTTAGTTTATAGGGGCTGGTGATTTGGAAAGAGCTCCCGCTTTTCTGCCCTCATGGCAAATCACCCCTGCCAGGAGCTGGGTGTCCACATCTCTACAGATAATCATGGCACGAAGAGTTTCCTTTGGCTTCCGCTCCCAGCAGTATCCAAAAAGCACTACTTTTGAGCTGGTGAGACATCAGTTGTCCACGGTGCAGCGAGACGAGATGGAAACATCTCTGTGAGCATCAGCAGGCAGCAAACATCAAGCCGGAACCACCCCCTGCGGGGTAAGCACCATTTAATTGATTTCCTGCTACTTCATCAGTTATTAGCATTTTTTAAAATATCTCCTGACAGAATGAAGAAATGCAACTTATGTACCGAGTTTGATTTAAACCAGGGCACAAATCACAGAATCATAAAATGGCTCAGGTTGGAAGGGACCTTAAAGATCATGGAGTTTCAACCCCCCTGCCATGGGCAGGGACACCTCCCACCAGACCAGGTTGCTCCAAGCCCCATCCAGCCTGGCCTTGAACCCCTCCAGGGATGGGGCAGCCACAGCTTCTCTGGGCAACCTGTTCCAGTGTCTCACCACCCTCACAGCAAAGAATTTATTCCTAGTATCTAACCTAAATCTCCCTTCTTCCAATTTAAATCCAATACCCCATGTCCTGTCACTGCACTTCCTGACAGAGTCCCTCCTCATCTCTCCTGTAGCTCACTTCAGATATTGGAAGGTTGCTCTAAGGTCTCCCTGCAGCCTTCTCTTCGCCAGGCTGAACAAGCCCAGTTCCTTCAGCTGGTCTTCCCAGTAGAGGTGCTCCTCTGCTATGGAACTAAATCACTGCTTAGCTCCCGCGAGCAGCAACACAAACACCAGTGTCACAAATCAAGCCTGAGGAAGAGTCACACACACTGAACCTAAATCCATAGGGAAGAGGAAGGGGCTGCTCCTGCTCTTGGGTCACTGTCAGACCTCATTCTGAGAATATTTAGCAACTGCTAAGAGGCCTCATTCCTAACCAAGTGAAGAATGACACCCTGAGGTGAAACCACAGGGGCAACTGCAATAAACAGATGACAGTCCCTAAGAGGGAACTGGCCAGTCAGCTGGGAACACTGCATTGACCCTCATAAATCTGCTGCGGGCCTTCCAGCACCCGAGATCTTCAGGATTTCATAGAATGGTTCAGGTTGGAAGGGACTTTAAGGATCATCTAGTTCCAACCCACCTGCCACAGACAGGGACACCTCCCACTAAACTTCATGGCTATACTGAAACTGTCTCTGGAGACATTCAAAACCTGCATGGACACGTTCCTGTGCCACCTGCTCTGGGTGGACCTGCTCTGACAGGATGGTCAGACTGGATGATCTCCAGAGCTCCTTTCCAACCCCATATCATTCTGTAGATGAAGAGTAACCACAGCTGCTTTCTTGCTCGGAACTGGCTCCAGACTCAAGTCCCCATCCCTGTGGCTGCATCTGTCCGCCTCACTGTGTCAGGCTCACCATGACTGCAAAGGAATATAAGGACAGTCACGTCACCCAGGGCACTCTGGCTTTGGAGATGCTTTTTCTGGTGGCTTCCCAAAAGGTGGTCCTCCTCCAGTCCACACGCGAGTAGGAAAAATGACGCTACAGATACAGCACTGACACTAACTCTCTGTATCAGAGAAGAAAGACGCTGCTGCTTCTGCAAACCCAACCTCACGCCCCCTTCAGCGTCCCAGGGGGCTACGAATCATTTCAGGCACCTCTGATCTTCTGGGGCCACCACAGGAGAAGAAAAAGCTGCCACATCTTGAAAAGAAAAGAGGGAAAAACAAAAGAGGTTTTTATCTGCAGCGGGGCCGTGGGCAGCGTTCAACGCAGACACAAGGAAAACTTTCGGCTACAAGACAGGTTCTCACAGAGGGTTTTTGACAAGAAGAAAAGCCCCGCTACCGCCAAAGCCCTCGCTCCACTGGGAGCCCAGAGCTGGGAAAAGGATCCAGAAAACATATCTCAGTGCCCTTGTGTTTATTAAATAAGAAACCTGTTTAAATAGTGTCAACTGACTGAAGCAAAACAATACAGGCCGGGAGAGACTGTCAGGCCCAGCTGTGTGTTCCCTGGTGTTTTTCAAGCTTTTCTTTCATTTTTTTTTTTTTCTTCTTCTCTCTTCTGTATTTATTTCTATCTTTTTTTTTTCAAGCATGAAAAGTAAAAGCTGGTGGGGATTCAAAGTACGTTTGTTAAAAGGCCGGGTTTCTTCAGGAGGCATCGAGTGTTTATTAACATCCAACGCAGCTCTAATTTGTCAAATATTTATTAAAACCTGGAGAGGCTTCTTTGCTACGCACCAAAAGCAAGACCGAGGAGCCTCTGCTTGCAGAGGCTGCGCAGAGAGTGAGGGGAAGGGACAGAGGAGAGAAAACAAGCTTCATCCTGTACTATTTTTTTTTTTTTTTGTAAAAGGCTGGTAAAAGAGTGAATATTTATAAAGACCGTGAGTGAAGGCAAAACACTGGCAGCTGGAACCACGGCTCTGCAGAGCCCAAACACAGGGCTGGGGCAGGAATGGAAGGGGAGGTGAACAGGAAACATTTCAGCCTTGGAGAGCTGGGGGAAAAAAAAAAAACCAAACAACCCACCAAAACCCATTACAACAAGGAGGAAAGAACAATGCCAATGGTCAAGAAGGCCAATGGCATCCTGGGATGTATTAGAAGAGGGGTGGTCAGTAGGTCAAGAGGGGTTCTCCTCCCCCTCTACTCTGCCCTGGTGAGACCCCATCTGGAATAGTGTGTCCAGTTCTGGGCCCCTCAGTTCCAGAAGGACAGGGAACTGCTGGAGAGAGTCCAGGGCAGAGCCACAAAGATGATGAAGGGAGTGGAGCATCTCCCATAGGAGGAAAGGCTGAGGGAGCTGGGTCTCTTTAGCTTGGAGAAGAGGAGACTTGAGGGGTGACCTCATGAATGTTTATAAATATGTAAAGGGTGAGTGTCAGGAGGATGGAGCCAGGCTCTTCTCAGTGACAGGCAGTGATAGGACAAGGGGCAATGGGTACAAGCTGGAACACAAGAGGTTCTACTTAAATATGAGGAAAAACTTCTTCACAGTGAGGGTGAGGGAACACTGGAAGGGGCTGCCCAGAGAGGTTGTGGAGTCTCCTTCTCTGGAGACATTCAAAACCCACCTGGACTCGTTCCTGTGTGACCTGCTCTGGGTGTTCCTGCTCTGGCAGGGGGATTGGACTCGATGATCTTTCAAGGTCCCTTCCAATCCCTGATATTCTGTGATTCTGTGAATGAGGTTTGATTTGTGGAGAAAGTAAACGATGGCGAACTCCTTTTGGTTTGGGATTGTAAAGGCCTTCTTGAGAGCAAGAGGAAAGGCAGCCATGCCCTCTAGGTGAAGGCAGCAGACAAAAGTTTCCCTTCATCAGCACGACGGGAGGAATATCAAACTTCATTTTGGGTAAGAAAGGACTCGCTTTAGGCAAGGATGGAAGTGGAGATTTGAAAAGGAAACAACTATTTTAGAAGAAATTTCATAGAATCTTTCAGGTTGGAAGAGACCCTTGTGATCATCGAGTCCAACCATCAGCCCCACTCTACAAATTCCTCCCCTACACCAAATCTCCCAACACCACATCCAAACAACTCTGAAACACGTTCAGGGATGGGGACTCAACCACCTCCCTGGGCAGCCTATTCCAGGGTCTGACCACTCTTTCTGGGAAAAATTCTTTCCTCATGTTCAGCCTAAACCTACCCTGTTGTAGCTTGAAGCCATTCCCTCTTGTTCTATTGCTAATTACCTGTGAGAAGAGACCAGCACCAACCTCTCTACAATGTCCTTTCAAGTAGTTGTAGAGAGCAATGAGATCTACCCTCAGCGTCCTCTTCCTCAAATTAAACAGTCCCAGCTCCTTCAATTGATCTTCCTAAGATTTATTCTCCAGGCCCTTCACCAACTCCGTTGCCCTCCTCTGCACTCGCTCCAGCACCTCAAGAGCTCTCTTGTGTTGAGATCTCTCTTGTCTGGACACAATACTCCAGGTGTAGCCTCACTAGTGCTGAGTCCAGGGGGACAATCACCTCCCTGCTTCTGCTGGTCACACTATTTCTGATCCAAGCCAGGTTGTTGTTGGCCTTCTTGGCCACCTGGGCACACTGCTGGCTCATGTTCAGCCGCTTGTCAACCAGAACCCCCAGGTCCTTTTCTGCCAGGCAGCTCCAGCCACACTTCCCCAAGCCTGTGCCACGCATGGGGTTGGTGTGGCCCAAGTGCAGGTACCTGGCACTTGGCCTTGTGGAAGCTCATCCCGTTAACATTGGCCCATCCATCCAATCAATCCAAGTCCCTTTGTAGAGCTTCCTGATCCCCATGCAGATCAACACTCTCGCTTAACCTGGAGTCATCTGCAAACTTAGCGAGGGCACACTCTACATCCTTGTTGAGATCATCAGTAAAGACATTAAACAGAGATGGTCCCAACACTGAGCCCTGAGGAACACCACTTGTGACTGGCTGCCAGCTGGATTTAACTCCGCTGAGCACCACTCTTTGGGACTGTCCATCCAGCCAGGGTTTGATCCAGCAGATCGTTTCTACAGAGCTTTTCTGCTGAGGAGAAACCATAAAAACACCAGTTGTGGGCAGGTTAGTAGAAAAACAAGTACCTTCATAAGCAAGGGATTATTTAAAAATTGAAGCGATAGGATGAGGGGTAATGGTTTTAGACTGAAAGAGGGGAGATTTAGATGAGATCTCAGGAAGAAATTCTTTGCTGTGAGGGTGGTGAGACACTGGCACAGGTTGCCCAGAGAAGTTGTGGCTGCCCCATCCCTGGAGGGGTTCAAGGCCAGGCTGGATGGGGCTTGGAGCAACCTGGTCTGGTGGGAGGTGTCCCTGCCCATGGCAGGGGGGTTGGAACTCGAGGATCTTTAAGGTCCCTTCAAATCCGAAGCATTCTATGATTCTAAAAAAAAGAATCGAGAAGAAAAAACCAAACCAAACTGTGATGCTTGTGTTTAATTCAAACCAGTAACTGAAAGAGCCCACTCTCCACCAGCACCCTGCAACCGAAACGTAGAGCGAGCGGTGCTCTCTGCCAGGAGGAAGGAGGTGATGCTTCTTCCTGCCCCACCTCCAGCTGACTTTCCCTAAAGCCCTTTTTTCACCCCAGAGCTCCCGTGTCCAATGGCCAACAGCAACAGCTTGTTCCTCATCAAGGTGCTACCACTTGGCTTCGCTGGGCGATCGTTTCCAAATCTGCGGCGCCTGCTACGTCCAGTTACTCTCCTCGCCGTGCCCAGAGCAACGCCTTCCCCAAACGATTCTCAACTTACCATAAAAAAAAATTGCAATTTTAGAACAGGTTCACGTTGCTCTCTCCAAATTTAGTTGGAAAAAGGTTTGCTGATCTATCGGCTCCGGAAAACAAACCGAAGAACTTTGAGGTCATTTCCATACGCCCCTGTGGGCTCTCACGGAGCCATCTGTGCAACTTCAGGCTCTGCTGCCGAGCCAAGAATTGCTATCTACTTACGCTTGTCCTTGGTTTTGGGGACTTTCCTGCCTCTGTGGGACTCTCCCCACCTGCGCCACCAGTTATCGTTCGCAGCAGTCGGGAGGGCTTTGAAGAAGGGACGCTTGGAAACACCTGCTTTTTAAAGCAAAAAAAAAACAACTTTACATCCAACTTTTCTCTCTTTTTTTACTTTTCTCTTTTTTTATACTGCAAAATCATTATAGATAAATCATTATAGATAAATTAAAGGGACCAACTGAAGCCAACGAGATGTAATCCCACCGTTTGTGCCTTTGGGGTTGGTTTTTTTTTTGGTGTATTTCCACCCGTACGGT
This sequence comes from Nycticryphes semicollaris, assembly GCA_013400055.1. NCBI lineage: Eukaryota > Metazoa > Chordata > Aves > Charadriiformes > Rostratulidae > Nycticryphes > Nycticryphes semicollaris. Next base: position 344,301 of record VXBJ01000763.1, on the reverse strand, counting down.
GCTGCCTGAGATGGGTTGATGCAGGTGAAGAGATATTTGGGAGTTCGCGCTAAACCAAGCTCTGCAGCCACACGTCCGTCCACGCAGAAGCTTCACGCCGAATTTTCTCAGATACAGACCAAAAAAAAAACCCCCCAAGTTTGAAATCACTGCTGCCCCGTGTAAGGAAGACACTGAGGTGGGTCTCAGGATCACGTCCCGTTCCACAGCTCAGGTACCTTGGCTGGATGCGCTCCGAACGGATTCCGTACGAGTCTCTCAGGATCATCGAAATCAAGGAGAAACACCGAGAACAAACCATCCCAACTCAAACCAGAATTAAATTAACTCGGAGATTTCAAGGACCTGTTTGTTTGTGACCAGTTGGCTATTAAAACAGACAACTTTGAGGCAGAAAACATAGTATATATGGATCCGTGCTCTGTCTTTTGTATCATTGTTGAAGTTCTTCTCCAAGCAGAACTATGAAGTTCTTAAGAAGATTGTATTTTTCATCTGCAGTTCCTATAAGGAAATCCTTCCTCCTGTAGCGGGTGGCCGATGGATAGCCGTTTATATACACACATCTCAAGGCACCTCCGTGATCCCAAAGGTCCCTTCCAACCACGAGGACTCCGCGAGATGGGTACAGCAATGAAGAAGAAGTGACTGCAGTTGCTGTTAATTCCTTGTACGTCAAAGGCCCTCGATGGCCAAGTCGCTCAGGAGAAACTGAAGGAGAAATGAGGAGATGGAAGGGAGGGCACAGAAGCAGCGCGAAAGCACAAGGTCCCCATCGGTGGGGGTTCGCAGGGGTGGGAATGGGCACATCTCCCCCTTCCTCCCCCAGCAAACAGCAACTCGACAAACTGAAAGAAGGTGTATTTTAGCTAAAAGCAGAGAAGATTTAAGGATTTAATGCACAGAGATGAAGGGGCGACATGGGAGCAAATAGAAAGATGGGGGGTTTGGAACTTGATGGTCTTTAAGGTCCCTTCCAACTTTCACTGCCCTACGATTCTACGAATAATAAGTAAAGAAGTTTTTAAATTCAGATAAAGGGTTCACAGGAAAACCTTTCTGTGGTTCCAAATGACACGTGGCATCCTCAGACAAGGACCTGCAGACCATTAAAGGCCAGGTCTGCAGATAAACTTCCATTCCAGGTACCGAGGAGCAGCTTGAAACCCAACTAACTGCCCTTTCTTTCTTCCTCCCCAGCCCTCCAAGCACAGCAGCAGAAAGGGCACAGAGGGAGGACAGCGCCCAGCCTCAAAAGTTAACGGTTCGCCTCGCTCAACACTGACTCCTCTCTCCTAAATTACACAGCAAAGTTTACCCACCCTGAGAATAAAGGGCAAACTAAGGAAAAGTACACACGTGAAAAGGAAGGGAAACCCAGACCAGGACACAACGGCGACAGCAAGCTTCCAACCACCCTTTCTCCATTCTTGGGAGGAGATGGAGAACGGGAAAGACGTCAGGTTCAGAATCACTGCTTCACCAACTTATCTCTTCAGCATTCACAGAGGATGTTGATATTGGGTAGAAAAATATTTTTACAATAAATAATAGGGGCTGTAACTCTCCACGCGTTTGCCTTCACGCTGAGCGCGTGCTACCGGGCATCAGAAATAAATACCCTTTAGGGACGCACTGATTAAGGACAGAGGGGTCTTTTCTACCTTTCTTGGGAGGGTGGAACCCCAACCCAAAGAGGGCAGGGGGGAAAAGGCAAACCACCCGTCCCAGTTCTGTTAAGTTCTGCACGTTCGGAACCGGCGCCTATCGCACGTCATCCTCCATGTATTTATATGTATGTAACCAATTGCCAAGGTTTAGAGATTTTGAGGTTATTTTATGCAGCCGTGGGTGTTTATCCAACTACAGTTTATCCAGCACCATCCCACGCTGTTTCTTCCAACTCTACCAACGCTGAAGCTGAGCGAGCGACGGGTCTCCTTGCCAAAAACCTCAGACCCGCTTTCTATTCTGTTCCGGAAGAATCATTTTATCATCCCAGAAACAGCCTCCAACATGATTATGCAACAGAATCTACCCATAAACTCTCCCCGCTTCAAACGCCAGCGCGACCACCCGTGAGGAGCTTCTGGCTACTTCACGTGTCTTAATGACAACGGCACTCAATAAAAAACCAGCGATGCTTCCTTAGGGTCAAAGGATCTGGTTGGTTTTATTTTTCTTCCCCCTCCTCTAAAGAAATCTCCCTCTCTCACCAAAACCTTCCAAGGTTTCTGCCTTTCCAAACGGCAAGCTAAAAGGGCCTGGAATTTCTAGCTGCTCCTCATGGCCCCAGCAAGAATATTCCACCCATGCAAGAAACTACCTACCTTGGCTGAATTTCCAGCTCTAATTAGTAACCAACTGAAAGAAACATCAAACCGCCTGCAACTGAAAAGAAAAAGGATGAAAATAAGTCAGGTATCCCGGTAGCGACAACAAAACTGCTGAAGTTAAACAATTAGACACAGTTCTTTTTTTTTTTTTCTTATTTAATAAATAGTATAAAAAAGTTAACCGTTTCTTGGTTGGGCTTCTTTTTTTACATTATTGAAAGGAAAAAAAAAAAACCAAAACCAACCCAAAAACACCCAACCAAAAGATTTTCTTCAGCAATAATTACAAGTGGTAACGAAAGCCGTTTAGATTTTCGGGGTGGACGTTCCATACGGCGCTGAAGCGGAATCCAGGGTGCGCAGCCTCACAGCTACCGACGGCTTTTCCACTCCGGGGCCTGGTCCTCCTGTGGGATGGGCCGGTTCCATAGATGACCTGGCACTGCTCGTTTGCAAAAATAATTAATAATAACGATGATTAAAGAAAATTCAAATTCAAATCAATCGCATTCCTCAGTTAATGTGGAAAAAAAAAAGAACCCCAACAAAAAAAACAACCCACCACTTAATACAAAAATCCGTGGTGAATTCCAACACCTGATCACATCGTAACGGTATCACAAAGGTAAGAGAGATGTCCCGTGGTGTGTGTGACATCAACAGTGACGTGGCATTTTATCCGTAGCCTTGTAGGAAAAGCCAATTAAAAAGCCAAGCGGGACAGTATATGCACATACACGCAACAGAGTACACTTGACAAAAAACACTTTAATGTGGTTTACATTTCACTTTTATTTAATCCTCAAAACCGCCCATATTGCAGGGGTTTTTCTTGATGAAATATGGAACTGAGCAATTAATTCTACAAAATTACGGTAAAAACTTGCTCGTTTTTCTACCTTATTGCTAAGAAACTTTACAGGTGCACAGTCTGTAAAAATAACCCTTTTAAGACTGAAGGTACACACATGCTACAGGACTTAATTTTTATTTTACTTTTTTTTTTTTGCAAACGACCTTAGCGTAGCACCTCCAGATGGGGCAAACGCAGCGCTGAACACAAGACAGGATGTTGACAGAGTTAGACCTGCTCATTCATTTTACAGCTTCAAAAGGGAAGAAAATTGTTCAGTCCTAAAAGGGTTAAGTAGAAACCCTAAATATATTTTATTTTTTTTTTTTCTGTATTTTTATTTTTTATTCATTTCTAACAAAGCTGCCACTCAATCCCACAAGTACAGTGCTTGAAAACAAAGTCAAAAAAGTCTGGCACAGGGAAGTATACACATTTGTTCAGTACTCATCAACACAGCTGCTTTTGAGAGGAAGGAAAGAACCTCGGTTAATAATCGAAGAGCATCTTAACGTTTTCAAGACGGCCAACCTCCACGGAGTCATTTCATCTACAAGTGGGTACCTTACGTCCAACAGACGACTTGTTTTGCTCGGCGTTCCTGCCTTTGTATACGGGGAACTCCTCCTCCTCCTCCTCCTCTTACGCCTTGAGTTCGCGGCCTTTCGCGGGGAACCGCTCCCAAAACTCATCAGTCCGGGTGAGGGCGAGAAGGGCGGGAAACCATTATTAAACACAGCCGTGGGGTTGCCCTTAGGGCAAATCATTTTTTTTGGGGGGGGGGTGTGTGAAAAAAAAACCCCACCACCCAGCAGCAGCGGATTATTAAAAGCCTACGCTAGTGTTGAATTCTGAAACGCAGTTCCAAACTAAAGGAAACCAAGAAAAGGCGTAGCTAAATCGGAGCACTTAATTTGCTTTTCCTTCCTATAGTTGGAACTCTAAGGACATTCTGAACACAGACTCAATTTCTATGTATGCAGAATTAACAGCGGACTTAACAGCTAGACTTGAACAGTTATAAGAGTTTCGTACTGAAACGCTGGAAAAGTAGCTTTATCAAAATCTGGAGATATTGTTAATACCATGGAAACGGATCAAGAGCTCACAAGGCCAATAAACGTTAACAATGTCACCCCCACAGGAGAAAAACAAAAAAAAAAAGTAGTTCAGGAAGAAGATAAAATATCTGACACCTCAGACCATTTCCATACTAAAGAATAACTACTGGCAACAACAACGGAGCCACGAGCCCAAGGGAAAACAAAAAACCACGGGGTTTAAAATGGTCTTGTAAGCAAAATCTTAATAATCTCTTTATTTATTTACTGTATTTCACCCACTTGGCTGTAGTGTGTAGAACAGCAGAAATTAGGCTAAGTCATTAGGTTCTTTACAAGTCGAGGAGTATTATACCTCCTGGGCAAAATTATTGCAAGTGAAGAAACTGAATATAAAAAGTATTGCATTTATATGTAAAAAAATTTAAAATAATGAGTATAAAAGCAGGTGCCAAGTTCGGAAAAAGCTATTTTTTTGAAGGTTAAAAAGGCTTGTCATGGTTTGCCTAACTGTGTGTATATCATGGTTTGTTCTTGAACACCCTTCTCTATCAGATAGACGTTATCACTTCTTTTCCTCAGTCTAATTAGTGACACAAAACAATCTGTGGCTCTCGCATTAAGCCGTACTGCAGGACCCGCGCTTGGAACACAAACCCTGGGAAACCACTCCTGCCACCACCACCACCGCCACCACCCCCCAAACCCAAATGAAACCCTACAGCAACACACAAAGGTAAACAGATTCGCAAGTAATTGCCAGTAAACAGTTGAAAACAGAGATAAGGCCACAATGAATTCTGCCCTTGGTCCCTGAACTGGAGGCTGAGGTGAGGCAGCGTTCGCCAGCGCTAGGAACCAGCATGGCCGCCGCATCATTTTGTTAACGCAGAAGAGCGAGACACCAAAGGCCTACGGTGGGACAGGAGCACGTCTTGGAAGGACAGCGGCACCGATTTCACTAAATACGCTTTTTATAACCCATTTCCTTCCTTTAACCACGTTGTTTTCACACACACACACACACAGACACAGACACACACGCAGTCAACGAGAGCGCTGAAGCGAACGAGTCGAACGGAGCGTCAGAGAAGACGGACGGGGTGCAGAGACAACGGGTGTTGGAACGGGAATAAGTGGTCAGAAATAAAAAGTAAAATAAAAAAAAACCAACCCAAAAAACTAAACCCAAACAAACTTACGAAAACGGTCAAATGGATACACTCATAAGCAACGTGCCACAGGGTCACATTTACACAGCGGTTGTGGCTCTGGCTTCAGGGTCTAGAGAAGGCCGAACACGCCATCGGATTTGTGTTTTGGCTTTTAGGGAGGAAGATCACGCTACCAGAACTTGTCTATGCCTAGTTCCGTGACTACAGATGGAACTACCAGGGTAGACTTTCAAATCCAAACGAAGCAAGGCAGGTCCACAAGGAGGGACGACAAAACACGGCAGAGTCAAAAAGGGAAAAAAAGAAAAAAAAAATAAAAATAAAAATAATGCAACAACCAACAAAGTCAAAGTGCAAATGAGCCTTGAATTTATGATGGAGAGAAGACTTGAATGTTGCACAAGCTGTTGGCAGGGAAAGAGAAACCCACAGGGAACACGGATGGGAGGAGTTGACATCTTCATAGTGCTTTTCAACCATTTTCTATTTGCCCATTTCTAAAGTAAGAAATTTTACTTCCTAGTTATTACGGTATGATCACTTCACAATGAAAGCACGTTCTCAATACAAGTGTTACACCAAAACCTGGCCTAATTTACTGAACAGTTATGAAGAAAAAACATGCTGGCTGTGATTCTCGAGTGATGAAGGGCATCACCTACCAATCCCATTTGTAGCACATACGTCTCATGGTATTTTAGTTACATGCCAACAAGACAGAAGACATGCTGCCAAATGAAAGTCATTGGGAACATTCCACTCTCGAAATAAAACATTTAACTTACACTTAATACAAATTATGTACAAGATTAGAAAAAACCTGAACAGATCCTGAAACGTTTTCAGATGCAACATGACTGAGCAAGGAAGAGGGGGAGTAACCCAGTAACAACTCTTCAAAAAACACCAACGTATGCCCGTGGCACAAACAATCATTCATATGATTGCTTGAGGTGCCACTTTAAAAAAAACAAAAACACAACAAAAAACTCATGTAATGTTAGAACCTCATGAATTATCACTATAAATACATATTTTTTTTTTTTAAAAAAAAAGGAAAAACAGAAATAACTATTAACAATGACTGAAAACAGAGCACTAAAGTTAACATACATTGCATGTATTGCAGGCAAGGCAGAGGCATTTTTTTTTTTAAAGCTTTTGCACAGACTTCATATAATCTTAAAAAAAATATGCTGGCCTTTACAAGGTTCTACTTGCTGAAATAAAAACCATTTCAGTTCATAAAAAGTCACAAGACTTCAGTTTAAAAAAAGGAACAGTTCCAGCCACAGACCAAAAATATATATATTTTTTTTTTAAAACTGGAAGAGTATGGTAATTAGATTATACAAGCATGGTCAGGCTTGGAACCTGAATATACTTCAGAGCAAAAGCTCAGAGGAAAAAAAAAATATAAACTATTTGGTAACAAAAGTGTACTATATGTTGTGATACAAAAAAGGTATGGTGAAAATGTACCTTTTATACTAAAGCTTATACAAGTTCCTTGGTCCATAAAAACTATGTTGTGTTCATGTTTTCTAGTTTGCTCAACATGTATCCCAGCCACATTTTTTGTTTCTTGCCCATTAAAAAAAAAAAAAAAACAAAACAAAACAGCTGAAAAATAGATTTTCAATAAAGTTCTTATGTTTTGGATGTTTGTTTTTTGTTGTTGTTGTTGTTTGTTTATTTTTTTTTATTGTGGCTTCAATATTTCAGATCAGCACTTGCAGGTAACAAGGTTCAAATAATATCACCTAAAATGAAAAGGTGATTTCCCATGAAACCACAAAAAAAAATCCACCTTGTTCAGTTCTCTTGAACGTAGCACTTAAAAAAAGTCAGTTAAGAGTCCGGACAAACAACAGTAGTTAGGAAACTACAGTCGCTGTGGATGATGTGACGTTGGTTGGGTTTGTGCTGACGTTTGTGTAACTTCCCTCGCTGTTTGTGTTTGTTTCGCTGGAAGCCATGAGGCTGGAGTTGGCTCTGAGGATGGCTCCAGCAGCGCTGCAGTGTGGTCGTGGCCCTGGCTCTGGCGTGTAGGTAAAGGTAAGGCTGGTGGAGTAAATTATGCCGTCGTTACGGACCAAAGTTACTGGAACCTGGACTGGCTGACGGACCCACCTCCAACCCTCTCGAAATGCAGAAATGTCTGGAACGACGCACAGCATGCTCTCTGCGCACCTGAAAAACAGGAGAGTCGACTGAGCCTAATAAAACTTCAGCTTAAAAGAACAGAACAGAGTAATTCATTTGGAAGGGACGCACAACGATCACCTGGCCCAAGTGCCTGAGCACTTCAAGGGCTGACCAAAAGTTAAAGCGTGCTATTAAGGGCATTGCTCAAGTGCTTTTTAAATGCTGACAGCCTTGGGGCACCTCTCTACGAAGCCTGTTCCTGTGTTTGACCACCCTCCTGGTAAAGAAATGATTCCTCATTTCCAGCCTGAACCTCCCCTGGCACAGCTTTGAACCATTCCCACATGTCACAGAATCATAGAATGGTTTGGGTCGGAAGGGACCTTAAAGATCATCCAGTTCCAACCCCCCTGCCATGGGCAGGGACACCTCCCACCAGATCAGGTTGCTCGAAGTCCCATCCAGCCTGGTCTTGAACGCCTCCAGGGATGAGAAGTGTGCCAGTGCCCTGTCACTGGATCCAAGGGAGATGAGCTCAACGTCTCCCTCTCCATGTCCGCTCTTCCAGAGAGAAGACAGAGAGCAATGAAGTCACCCCTCAGCCTCCTTCTCTCCAGACAAGCCCAAAGTCCTCAGCCATTCCTCCTAGGACATGTCTTCACCCCTTCCACCAGCTTTGTTGCCCTCCTCTGAATGCATTCAAGAACATCATCCATAAGTTGTGGGGCCCAAAACTGCACCCAGTGCTCAAGGTGAGGCCACACCAACACTAAAGACAGTGGGATAATCACCTTGTTGGAGCGGCTGCCGGGACACAGCAGTGACACATATTAAGCCTTCTGTCACCCAGCACCAGCAGATCCCTTTCTGGACACGTGAGTGTATACACATAAGCATACACTCTACATTTTGCTGAACGCTTTGAAATCACTGTAAAAGCAGTAAGAAATACTGTACCTGTACATGGTTTCAGCTTCCACATCCCCAAACCAGACACGTAAATTTGGAGTGAAGTTCTGTCCTGTAAGTTCCAACATGGCTACATCCCCGCCACCGTTCAACTGGGAAGTGAGCGAGGAGGAAAGAAGAAACAGAAGGAAATCCATGAGAGAAAAAAAAAAGTATTAATAAAAACAAACACACACACCTCAGGAGAAAACAGAAGAAGGTTCTGACACGCTTTGAAAACATAGAGCAAAGAATCTTTCAGAGAACACCTTAGAAGCGCTTCAAGCTCTTCCAAAGCGGAATGCTGCTTTTCTTAATAAGGTTTCAGTCTGGCTCTCTTTGATCTATAATTGGCTGTTTTAAGTGCCAAAAATCAATTTCTAAACAATCAACCAGAAGTAGAAGTCCTAAGGATATCGCTACCGTAGCGTTTTAAGAGATTAAACTCTTAATGGACAGAACAATATTAACGTTACTCTTGTTGATGGACAGGTTCATGTATTCTGAAAAGTAGGTACGAAAAATCACTGCAACAAAGTCATTTTCCTATTCATAAAGCTCTAGTAAGAATATTTTCTTCCAGTATTCCACCAAGGTACCATGAAGGTTAAATCAGTATGACAAAAATAAGCTCATGTAAGAGAGTTTATTGAAAAAACAACCCCAGAGACTTACTTGAAGACTTTCTACTACAGGCACAGGTGTCACTGGAGCATGGACAGGTCCCATCCCCTCATAGAAGGTGTATTCGGCTTTATCTGTGCTAATGATTGTCCAAGAAGCTCCATCATTAATCATTTCTTTATTTGGTTCTTTTGGGCATGGAGTGGCCTTAGAAAGAAAGAAAGAAAAAAAAAGGTTTAAATCTGACCTGTAGACTCATCTGCCAAAGCACAGAGCTAAAAACTACCTCAGCCCGTAACAATGTCTCAAAACCACATTTCCTTACGATTTTCCTCTAAAAAAATGTAATTATCTCGAGAAAGTCACAAACATTTCAGCAAAGCTAGATGAAAACGAAAATACCATTATGATACTGACACCTCTCCAATCTTCTGGGTGTTACTGGGTGTTATTTTCGTTCAGCTTTCAAAGTCTTAGCATTATTCAACAGCCATTAACCAACAAACTCCAGCAACCCAAAGTAGCAATTTTAAAATAAATCTGGTTTTATTAATGCAAAGCCACTAAAACAGTTACAGTCCCACCCGAGTGGAATATTTTTCATTAGTTAATGGTTTTCATCTGGTCAAGATTTGGGGTTTTCTTTTGTTTGTTTCCTTTTAGCCATCCACAAGATGATGGAAAACACGAGTTTATATTTCAGCGTTTATGCAAAGACACGGGAGAGAAGCTGCAATGGCAACCTTGGAGAGTAGTTGGAAATACTCACTCTCCCCTTGTAAATATTGCTAAATATTAACAATTATTTTTTATGGCAACAAAAGCCTCTCTGAACAATTCTACCATCTAGCAAGCAGTAAGGAAATTGTGTATACATTAAACACAGGCAGAGGCGGGGGGGAAAGAACTCAAAAATTCTAGTTTAAATACCTAAATTCTAGCTTTTTTTTTTTTTTTTTCCATTAAGCTTTATGGATACGTAGATGAGGATAACCTTCACTCTTCAAAACCGTCAGATAAACTTCAGGTAGCACAAATTTACCAGTTGAGATGAATGGAAGTGAAGAACGAAGCTGCGTTCTCACGTGGAGTCTTCATTCTGATACGATCGTGTGAAAAGGCCCCGAAAGCAGCTTGCAAGGGGAGCGTGCAGCAGGGAGAGCACCCACAGATCTTCCCAAGCTCAAGACCCAACCGATACTTTCATCGGAAACATACGATATGGAGCTTTTAAATTACCAACCCAACTTGAAAGGAGGAACCCCTGTATCCTATTTTGATGCCTGATGTTTTTCCTGCAGGTTGACTGCAATGCCTGCTGGCGTGGCTGGATGTACTTCCACTCAGCACGAATAAAACCACAGGTATCAAAAATGAACGCTCTTGAGGAAGCTTCTTCAGAGCTGCTAAACCTCTGCCACAAAGCGGGAGGCAAAGGCCACACAATTTGCTCTGAAAGTCCTGCTGCGTCAAGAATCGTTTCAGGAAGACATCACTCCTTCTGTCACAGAAATCCTTGAAAGATTATGATCCCTTTCATAGAATAGAATCATAAAATCATTCAGGTTGGAAGAGACCCTTGGGAGCCCTACTTTACAAATTCCTCCCCTACAGAATCACAGAACCACTCCAGGTTGGAAGCCAGGCCCACTCCAGGTTGGAAGCCAGGCCCACTCCAGGTTGGAAGCCAGGCCCACTCCAGGTTGCAATCCAGGCCCACTCCAGGTTGGAAGCCAGGCCCACTCCAGGTTGGAAGCCAGGCCCACTCCAGGTTGGAAGCCAGGCCCACTCCAGGTTGGAAGCCAGGCCCACTCCAGGTTGGAAGCCAGGCCCACTCCAGGTTGGAAGCCAGGCCCACTCCAGGTTGAAATGGTTCAAATAGAAGCTTTTCTCCCTGTCGCTTCCAGGCACAGCAGTTTAACTCCAGGCACTTTTCCCTCTCCTTCTGTACCTAAATTTTCTCATTGGGAAGACTGTAATGCCATAACACCACGCTCAGTACCTCATGTATTGACTGGCTTCACGCAGAGACAGGGTGGGAAACAATCAATCACTGAACATTAATGGCTAAAGGACAGAATTCCCCAAGAGCTGCTAAAACAACAACACGGACACAGACAAAAGGAGTCCAAGCAATATAAAATATTTGGGTTTATAAAAAAAAACAAGTCCAAACACCACTAACATCCCATCCCCACCCCCAAAAAAACCCTCAAGGAAAGCTCTATAACAAAGTATATTACAGAAATTAAATTATAATGGATTGGAAAAAATTGGTTTTGGTTTTTTTTTTAAATAGAAAGCTAATTAAAGGAAAGCAAAAAGCAAGAGGTAGAACTTAACAGCCATTCTTCTTTCCAAAAACACAAAAGCCAACAGTGCAGTCCCCTCCTCGAGGCTGCTGTTACAATCAGTGTTATTCTACGTGCTCACCAGTGTGTTGGCAAAGTCAAACATTCAAACTTCTGCACGATCCCAAGTTTTTCAGGTAGTTAAATGCTGTAACAATTGCATGGATTTTATGTCCAGGAGGTCAGCAAAATGAACATAGAGGGCAAAATAGTGGTAATGAGCTTGAATGTAAATAAAAATGATGTTTCTAAAGAAAATTTCTCTAAATGATGCCCATAAAATACTTAACTTGGAATTGGTAGTTACAGCTGCGGATTCTGAAATCACCAACTCACTGTGCGACAGCAGCCGCCAAGTGGCAGCACAAGGTTGGACACCATCATTAAAAACAAAAATACTGAGAACAAGGTACCAGGTATTATTTTGCCGGCGTGTAAACCCTTTGTTCGCCTAATTCTGGAATCCTGTGTGCAGTTCTGGTCTCCTCATCTAAGAAAGCCACGGTGAAAAAAGAGAAGGTACGGAAGGGGCAACTAAAATCACCAAGGAGCTGGAGAGCTTCGGAGAAGAAGCCATAAAGACCGTGATATTCCGATTTGTAGAGAAGAAATTAAGATGTTGATGGGTAAGGTGAATGCAGAACCGTTGCTCACTAAATACTGCAGAACTGAAATCGCTCACAGGAACTATAGGATCACTCAAAGCAAATACAGTAGAAGTTTACGATACAGAGGACAGGAAACCTCTTGAACTTTCTGCTGCAGAATATTGCACAAAAAATAGACCATCAGCACATTCAAAAGGAATTAAGTTGATGGACTACACGTCTACAAAAGTACAAGAGTGAAGGATGCAGCCTTTAACAACCCTTACTACCAGAAGTATGCATGCTGGAGGAGTATTAGCCTGCATACAGCAACCAGGTCCCTATATTGAGCTGTTTCTATTCACCCATGAGAGACTAAAGTAAAGATTGTGTATTTTTGTAGTGGGGTGTTGGGTTTTTTTGCTGCTGCTTCTTTTACAGTGACCACAGTCTGTCTGCTCTTACTATAGGCACTGTACTGAACAGGAAATGCTTAAGGGCGGGCAGGTGAAGGATGAGTTATCCTGAGTTATCGTAATTCCCATTTCATAACTTAATGAAGGTCCATCCTCCTTTAGAATAAAGTATATTGATAGATACATCTCTGCTGTGGGTAGAATCAATAGATGTGATCCCTTCTGAGCCACAAGTCAGGAACAGGTTTCCTGAAATATGAAGAAAGCTTCTCATATTCTCTTTCCATCATCCCAATTCAGGATAGAAGTCAACCAGGCCTTTACCAAGCCTTCTTGTCCCTTTCCCTTAAAATAAGGGAAAATCTTTAAAAAGTTAGCTTTCCCCTTTCCTACCTCTACGTTTCTCACCCAAGAAGCTACAGCTGTTCTCCTGAGGAAGTCCTAGGTCTTTCCCAAGTGCGGCCACCTTCCTGGAGCACAGCGTTGTCTCTCAACACCCTTTGCTATTTGAGCAGCAAACTGAAAACTGCAATACTTTGGTAGGCCTGAACTTGGTCACTTCCACGTTCCTGGGGTGGGAATTACCATACCAAAAGTCTGCTAACACACGTGGGAGATTAAACCCACAATTCATTAGCGTATTGCATGAGCTGTCAAAGCAAAATATTAGACTCACAATCAAAAACCAACTGCAAAACCAGCATTCACACATATTTTGGGAGCATTTGGGAGAACGTCGCCACCACGCTTCTTGTCTATTGAAAGAGTTTGAAATGACTCACTTGAAATTGGATTATTCTCTCCTGGGAAAGGCACAAATACATTCTCTCAGTGTCTTTAAGGTAAAATGCACATTTATGGAGCTGCGATACTGGATCATCTGCATCCAATAACGCCGTTTGTTTATCTACTTTTCGAATTATCTGTGAATGAAAATTGCACAAATATATTTAGGACAATCTCTGTACTTCATTAACAGTATGTCTGCAACCCCCAATGTTAGTAAAGGAAGCAAAAGGTCCTTTTCTACGCCTCCTGTTCTAATACCAACATTGCATTGATAATTCTCAATGCTTTTGAAATCAAGAACACAACACTGAAGTGACACTCAGGACTACAGCTGCCACGTGGTGCATGCATATATATTTCATCTTTTCTGCTACAAGAGCAGGGGAGAAACTTGAAGCATCAGCAAAATACTACTTTTGTTCCATTTCCTGGTACAAAAGAGCAGCAGGTCAAGTATTAGTAGACTTCTACAGAAGCTTCCACCGTTGACAGCATCAACAGCATTTGGTGGCAGATTGGTTGCTGAATAACACTTGAAAATAAAGATTTACTTTAAAGATATTGAGATGTCCTTCAGTACAGTTTTGCAAGCACAACAACTGTGGCATATCTTAACAACAGTTGTCCATCAAATGTTACTTAAAGACAAGTGAAAAGAAGAATTGTTTCTTGTATCTGGTAGTTCAGTGAAAAAAGAGTTATCTGCTGACTTAATTCAGAGCTATTATACTAATTTATTTTGAAAAAAAAGAAAACATTTAAAAAGAGTTATTCCCTTACAGACAGTGGAAATCTGTAGCTTGGAATTTTAACCCAACTTCTAGAAAAGTTTACTACTTCATTTATGCAATGTCAGCAGAAGCAGCAGCCAAAGTGCTTGAAGATTTCTAAGCCGACAATCAGAAAGCCGACCATGTCCCCTGGGATTTCTAATGATAATAAATGGCATTATTAGCAATATAAGTTTCAAGGTTAACTTGTTTCTTCAAAAGTCTTTGTATTAACCTCTAAAACGTCTGCAAGTTACCTTTTAATCGTACTGCCTTCCATCGATCTTGTAAGGCAGCACGACACAAATTCCCAACAGCAAACAAACCAGGAACCTTTATCTTGATTTGTTTTAATCTATTTCTACCTACAAATCAGTTTTCTGGAATCCAAAATGATGACATTAACATAAAGCCCACCAATAAAGTGAGATCCTCTTACTGAATTTCATGTGCACTGAACCAGATCAGTAATAAGCAGGTCTGGATTTTTCTATCAAATATTGTGATAATTTTTTTTTTATTAAAAAAAGACTTATTTAAATGGTCATGTTATAATATTTAGTCTACAGGTTATTTTCTTTTTTAGTTAAGTTTGATACTGGGAGAGAATTTTTTATCCCAATCCTAGTAAAGTAAGTCCGGGAAGGGGCATAGAACCCTGCCTGCAGGAAAGGCTGGTTTTACATTGGCACATTCTAAAAATTGTTTCTAGTGAAAAGTGGAATTAGGCAAAGCCTTGTATGAAATTCGTAATGGGCTGAAAAACCACAATTTCACAGATGAACTCAAGTGAAACATTGTTTATTATCAGCCGCATTAAATTCCACTTAGGCTGGCATTAAATGCATAAAATAAGGGGGGGGAAAGTATCTGTAATTGAATTGATTCATAAAAAATGTTACTGTGTACCCAAGTAAATAATTTTTTTGGTTCACAAACCTTAACTTAACCATTTTTGTATCTGTGACAAGTGCTGAAATTGTCTGTTTCTCAAATACTATTCTGAAGGCATTTCCAATGTTCTGTATTTAAACCAGACAGTACTACTAAATGCCCAAAATGCTTTTGCAAAGTGATAGATATAATTATGTATCCTTAGATGTCCACAGAAGTGCTTTTAGATTCAAATCCATAGAGCATTGCTAAAGCTGTGCTGAACTTAACAAATGGAACAGTCCTACTGGCTGCAGAAACTACTCATCTATTTAATACTGATATTTAAGCACTTTCCTGCACTGGGACCTACATTACTGTCTTCAAAATAGACATTTTCTTATGAACAGCTCGCAGATTAACCTACTTTGGCAGGTCTGAATTCTGAAAAATTCCCTATGCTTACATTTACAGGCTGTTCTCTGCTCACAGAATTAATCTGCAGATTAAAAAAACCCCATGCTTTTACTAAAATTGATGCCATTTTTCCACCTAAAAGATGTTGTTAGCAAAAGTAAACATACAAAGCCCCAAACTGCAACCAGTGCAAACCCAGCTACGCAATTACACCGAGTAGCCATCTACTAAATTAATTACAGCAGTGGAGAAATTCAACTGTACCAGTCTTGGGAGTGCCATGCCAGTGACTGAGCACACAAGTTTGACAGTCTGCCCATAATGAATGTAGCCGTCTCTCACTGTGAATTCTTCTCCTTCCGATTCATCATCGTCCACTGCAGTGAAACAGGAATTTTCACATTTATTATTTCTTTTAATCGCTCTTTTCCTCAATAAGAGGAACATTTAACATCACGTTATTACGTCAGATATACACTCAGTAACAACAACAAAATATCTGTATATGGGCAATTAATACAGAGGGGGAAAAAGAATGAAGGGATTTTTTTTTGGGGGGCGTGGAGAGGGGATGGACAGGGACGGAGGTGAAAAAATATATTGCTTCATTTTTACTTACAGAGGTGAATGTAAAATGCTCCCCACTGTTGTGAACTGGCATGGAAATTACCACCTTCTACGTGCAAATATCTGGTGCTAACTGTTTGGGATCGAAGTCTATTAAATAGTGCCACTTTAGTCCCTGATGCAATACATACTGCAAGGAACACATACAGACTTGAGATTATAAAAATTACTTCATTATTACACAGAGAAGGAACAAAGAGTCACAACTGCAGCAAAACAAAGCACTGAATACTGGAAATCGAGAAGAAATAATTCTCAACTATCAGTTAATTGAGGAAATATTTCTGGTTTGGTCTGTCACAAATATAATCACAAAATTACAAGTGGGATAACGCACACAGTGGCCCTTCTCCAAGGGTAGTTCACAGAATTTTGCCACTTTGCCCAACAGGCCAGTGCTTGCCAGCTGAAAACTTCCATTCACAGACAACTTCCAGCGACCGTATGAAAGATATTTGAAGTATCAAGAAAAATTATTCTTAAAAATCACAGTCAGTTGAAAGGCAGACAGACCTAACTATGTAAAATAGCAACCATGCAACTTGACATTTTCTCAGAGCTGAACTGACTTCTCATTCAAGAGAGAACTGTTAGGTCTGCTCCCCTAAAATAAAAAACCTAAAAAAAAATAATCAGCCATTTAGCTTCAATTCGGTTCATATTTACTGTGGAAGAATGCTCCGTTCATAGTCATTTGTCCACCAAAACTATCTGCCTGAATACAAAGCCATACTCTGGGCCCACAACTGCACAACAAGAGATTGCTTTTAGCCAAGTAGCAAGAGAGCCACCCCAAGACCCACATCCCATAGGTGAAGGGGGTCCAGCCCAACACAAATTGAAGAGCCTTTTAAAGCACTGGTGAAGGAAGAAAGAAAAACAAACCCCCCAAAACCAGGGTGTTTCTTGAGATGTGCCAGTGGCACGGCGGGTAAAAAACCAAAACCTCCCAATTAGACATTAGCACCAGAGATATCTTTAGTTGAATAATGCTGGAAGCAAATAAATCTGGGTGGAATACCACCACCATACAGGTCTCCTACGTGATTACTTAAAAGGAACCAGGTAAAACATATTAAAACTAAAAGGCAATACAAAAAAAAAAAAGGCATGAGACTGAAAGAAAGAAGGTGGCTGTGATGTGTCACAGTGCAGTTTGGAGAACGTGATGCCACCCATTTATCCCTTTCTGAAAGCTATCTCTGATATTCATCAAAACATCACCGGCGCCAGACCACGGCAGCTTGAGAGATCCAACAACTCAGAAAGGTGAAGGCAGAGCAGTCTTTATGCCTTTGTCTACAAGGACTCACTCCTTAGAATAAAATCTTTCTGAAGAACCTTTGATATATACTAAATAATTCATTGTGTCTGCATAAACCCCATCTATATTGAAGTATCTTAAAATACAGTTCTGAAATACATTAGAAACAGCAAAAATTGAAAATTTAATTGTATTTACTTTGCAGCCAGAGGTCAGAATACTTAAGAAAAAATGAGTAGGAGGTAAAACAAATTGCTATATAAAGAAAAGAACTGTAAAAATACTTACAGTCTGCATTTTTCAGTGACTGTTTCTTTTTAGAAGGTTTGGAGATGACTTTGATCCGTTTACTGAGGAACACACCAATGTCGTCACTATTGCCATAGAACATTTTTACCGATAACATGAAGTGCTTTCTCTTGTCTGAGTCTGATATGTATAACGTTTTGGCAGTGCAATAATTCTGTAGGTGAAAACATACCGTTGGTTTCTTCTTTCAAGTCAACCCAGTTCAAGGAACTATGTACATTTTTGTTATGAACAAAACAGGAAAAACGATGCAATAGTTTCTAGAACAGACCAAAAACTGCTTTTTCCATCGGTATCTTCTACGACTACAGTTTAGCTTCGTGAAGCCTAACACCTGTCTTCAGTCCTTTAGCATCTTCTATTCTCTCTTTCTAAAGATCCTTACCAGGACTGGACAAAGAGATGCTCACAGACTATAAGCTGGGAGTGGAGGTTAAGAGCACACTACTGAAAACCACCTGATTTGAGTCGAGCTACACGAGGCAGAACAGCGGGCACACGCAAGAGGCTGCCTGCGCCGAAAAGGTGTCGGGCTAAACTTTTCTCCACGTGGTGGGAGATGACTTGGGCTTTGAAACACTCCAAAGTTACTTTGAGCTGGGTGTTTATGCTAGGTGACAACAGGAGCTTAGAGGAAATAATCTCAAAAAGTACTTTTGTTATTTTTTTCCCTGTTCAGCAATATATAAAGCATTTCTGTGCTGGAAGCACCAGGTAGCTACAAACCCACTGCTTAATAAAACACCAGCTAAAATGAGCCCTCAGGCCTTGCCACTTTTATTTCAACTGTTTAAAATCATCGCAAATATCTTAAAAAAAAAAAAAACAAACCCAAAACCTCGTAGCAAGTTGTATCACTGTATAAAATATCTATTAGATTTATTAAGATGGTATTTTAATTGTATTTTTACACAAAGAGATTTAAAGACCACTTCTAGCAGCGGATACTTCCTTGATGAGATGATCCATTCAGGTCAACCAGGCAGAGGGACAGGGAATTTGGGCCAGAAACCTTACTTCGGTGACCCACTTGGTGCCTACCAAAGAACCCACTGACTCAGCATCAAGTGAAAGGTCAGTGCTCTGGTGCCACCCCACAACTGAAATCCACCTATTCCTTTGCTCTGCGGATTTTTGAGGGTTTCTTTCTTTCTTTTTTTTTTTAAACCACTGGTGGAGTATCTGCTACAGCATAACGATAGCAATCAAAAATAAGCAAGGGTATTTCTTGAGAGATACATCGTGTAGCTGTAACATCCTCTGCAGTAATCTGAGTGGTTTATTACAATTCTTCTAACCTTTCCTTCCAAGTTCAGCTGCTGCATTTCTTGGTCACTGTTTCCTATTCCGATGAAGGCGCAAGGTTGTGACTCCTGCTCAGTGCAACCATCCCGTTCCATTTGCTCTTTTTTTTTCTTCCAGCCACTGCCCATGAGATACACACATGGAGGAGGACAAAAGAACCTGAAAGTGAAACACGCATTAGGAGGTTACACACAGCTTTCAAGAAAATTCTTGAGGCAAAAACGGTTGTGGACCCAACACTTGCTTTCTCTGCGTATTCACACTTTGCGTTCAAGTTTATACATGCAAGCCCTTCATTCACCTTGAAGATTTCCAAAAAAAAAAGAGAAAAAGGAAGGAAAACCAGCATCAGATGCAGTGCCACTGAGTCCCCTCTCCCCTTCAATATACGACAGGTAATTTCTACCCTTACAAAGAAAAGATTCTCAAAGGAAGTAAAAAGGCCTCGAAAGCGATGGCAGCGTTTTGCTTTTGTAGGTGCTTAACGCGATGAACACACACAGAACAGTTCCACAAACTAACTTAATATATATGGAAATATATATTCCATATATATATATATATAAAATATATATTGTAAATGGACCAGATGACATCTTCATCAGTAAAAGATACAATCCAGCCTTCAGCAGCGCTGACTGACATCCATCCAGATGCTACGTACAGCACCGGGCTCAAAATTAAATGCAGCATCAAAATACAACGCATCGAAGTCTTGAAGTTTCTGCAAAAGTGTTCGTTAGAACAAAAAGCCTCATCGCTTCTGGTTTGAGTTTAGCCAAGGGCTGCAGTGGGTTTATCATCATCGGGTTAAGATCCAAGTTAACAAAGCAGAATGAGCACATCCAGGTGTGAGGAGGCCGAAGAGGCAGGAAGGGAGAGGACAACTGGAAATGTTTTTAATTATTTCTATTTATTTCAAATGGGAGTAGTGCTTAACTTGGCACTTGGGAAACCCAAAGATGACTCCTCCCTTACACAGGTAGGATTTTTATTTTGTCTTCTAAATTGGCTTGAGACAACTGAATTCATGGAGTATTTCCTACTAAACCACATAAACCACATTAGTGGAAGCCAACTTTAGTATCAAAAATCCAGTCTAATGCACTTCTGTCTCATTTATTCAGCAAAATTCCCCTTTTTAACAGGTACAAAACGCTTTTCTAAGTAGTGCTATTCTTAAAAGATGAAACCAAAGTCCTGAGTCAACCATCACCTAATAGTAAAATGTAAATATTAAGGATTTATGCAAATTCATTGAAAGATTTGCAATCGTTCCACTTAATGCACACAATTAACGTCACTTCTTTGTTCGAGAAACAAACAACTACGTTTTCAGTTTTACTGCAATTCAAAATGCCTCAGTGGTTACGATCATGAGCAAAAATTACACCCTGCAGGCAAAAACCCAAGAAGCCCAAGTTTCTATCTTGCCAATAAATCCTGTGAGAAAATTGCANTTCTTGAGGCAAAAACGGTTGTGGACCCAACACTTGCTTTCTCTGCGTATTCACACTTTGCGTTCAAGTTTATACATGCAAGCCCTTCATTCACCTTGAAGATTTCCCAAAAAAAAAAGAGAAAAAGGAAGGAAAACCAGCATCAGATGCAGTGCCACTGAGTCCCCTCTCCCCTTCAATATACGACAGGTAATTTCTACCCTTACAAAGAAAAGATTCTCAAAGGAAGTAAAAAGGCCTCGAAAGCGATGGCAGCGTTTTGCTTTTGTAGGTGCTTAACGCGATGAACACACACAGAACAGTTCCACAAACTAACTTAATATATATGGAAATATATATTCCATATATATATATATATAAAATATATATTNATTATTTCTATTTATTTCAAATGGGAGTAGTGCTTAACTTGGCACTTGGGAAACCCAAAGATGACTCCTCCCTTACACAGGTAGGACTTTTATTTTGTCTTCTAAATTGGCTTGAGACAACTGAATTCATGGAGTATTTCCTACTAAACCACATAAACCACATTAGTGGAAGCCAACTTTAGTATCAAAAATCCAGTCTAATGCACTTCTGTCTCATTCAGCAAAATTCCCCTTTTTAACAGGTACAAAACGCTTTTCTAAGTAGTGCTATTCTTAAAAGATGAAACCAAAGTCCTGAGTCAACCATCACCTAATAGTAAAATGTAAATATTAAGGATTTATGCAAATTCATTGAAAGATTTGCAATCGTTCCACTTAATGCACACAATTAACGTCACTTCTTTGTTCGAGAAACAAACAACTACGTTTTCAGTTTTACTGCAATTCAAAATGCCTCAGTGGTTACGATCATGAGCAAAAATTACACCCTGCAGGCAAAAACCCAAGAAGCCCAAGTTTCTATCTTGCCAATAAATCCTGTGAGAAAATTGCACTTAATTTTACTGGTTTTAAGATGCAGCAGACCTGGTAATTTACCAATCCGCGTACAGCTTAAATTATCTACAAACATCTTTCAGAAGTACCGCTCTCCAGTTTGGAAAAAGGCAGCCTACAAAAGAGAATTTGCTGAAAGTAGTTTGCCATGTGACATCCAAAGATCTGCATGTTTGAGAAGCCCGTTAACGCGCGAAACCGCTCCTACAGATTGCTTTCTCAAGTTAGTAATTCTAAACAAATAGAAAAGAACGCCGCCGAAAATCCACTTCAGCAAAAGACTCACCGTAACAATTATCTGCTCCTTTTATTGCCTTCACACCTACCCGAAGCACAGAAATTTTGATAAAGAGGGAATGATGAGTTAACAGGAAGCCACCTGCAGAAGCAAACTGTTCAAGTTTAACAACTGACCTGTTTTCATGTGCTTACTGCATCCGATTTAACTATTTGTACTTTATTCTTTGGGGTCATCATGGGCCATATGAAGGCTCTGGAATGTTTTTTTTTATTCCAGTTGAAAAAATGCAGAACACAGAGAACCGAGGGAACAGGTAGAAACTTGCCAACGTGCAAAGCAGACGTTTCCTGAGCGAACCTTGAGAAACTGCTCAATGAAGTACCTCAGAACTAAAATCTAACCCTTTCGCAGCAGCAGCACAACAGAATTCTTCCACCAGCCCGGCTGTGAATCACAAAGCTGAAATGTACAGTCATCTGACATCAGAACAACACCACGAGGAGAAAGAGTATGCAGTAATAAAGTGTTATCAGACAGCACAGGCTCCTTATTGCCTTTGTGATTGCTAATTGCTATTACACCTTCTGCTCCTTTATCTTCCACAACCTGTTCCAGCTTTCCTCACCAAGACGCTGAATGATGCTCCAAGTGTCTCTTTAAGAACACCACGAGTTTGTCACACGCCAATTAAATCCTCCCCTTCCTACTGCAAATTTTTCA
This sequence comes from Nycticryphes semicollaris, assembly GCA_013400055.1. Classification (NCBI taxonomy): domain Eukaryota; kingdom Metazoa; phylum Chordata; class Aves; order Charadriiformes; family Rostratulidae; genus Nycticryphes; species Nycticryphes semicollaris. The sequence goes on along the minus strand of VXBJ01000763.1, from coordinate 322,101 downwards.
GCTCGAAACCAGGGATGCATTTCCTACTTCTCAACTGCATTTCTTTCAAACAGCACAAATGACATGATTTCCCTCAAACGCTTCTCGGCCCAAAAGGAAAAATGATCTTAAGAAGACCTGTGCTCGAGATGCAAACAGAGTAATGGCAATGGTTGAGATTATAAAAGTCATATTAAAGCACAATGTATTTATTGACTTTCTACATGACCAACTTACGTGCCCTACGTCATCCCACATCTACACATGAACACCATAACTGTTGTTAGAAATCTCTTCGGAGACTCACCTACTGGTTGCTGCAACTTTCAGCATGATTTAGAAAAACAGAAAACCAAACCAAAGTAAGAAATAACAGAAACCACGCTGAGAAAATTTCTACTGTAGACAATCGTGATCACAGTTTACAATAAAAATACAGATATACACAAGAGTCATATTTTTATTAGACTGGAAAGGGGTCAAGCAAGGGCAATGATCATGCCCACATAGTGTTCAGGAGGCCTACTCCACTGTGCCATCCCAGACAGGGGAAATATCACAGAATCACAGAATTTCAGAGATTGGAAGGGACCTTGAAAGATCATCGAGTCCAATCCCCCTGCCAGAGCAGGAACACCCAGAGCAGGTCACACAGGAACGTGTCCAGGTGGATTTTGAATGTCTCCAGAGAAGGAGACTCCACAACCTCTCTGGGCAGCCCCTTCCAGTGTTCCCTCACCCTCACTGGGAAGAAGTTTTTCCTCATATTTAAGTGGAACCTCCTCTGTTCCAGTTTGTACCCACTGCCCCTTGTCCTATCACTGCCTGTCACTGAGAAGAGCCTGGCTCCATCCTCCTGACACTCACCCTTTACATATTTATAAACATTACTGAGGTCACCCCTCAGTCTCCTCTTCTCCAAGCTGAAGAGATGGTGGCTTCCTATGAACAACACTTTTCAAATGGGGGTTATGAGCTAACTCCAAGGTTATGAAGTGCAATTTTTTGGAGGAAGGAACTTCAAGTAACAGATGCACTTATCCAAGAGTTCATCTTTCAGAAACAAAACTCGAATTGCCAGCAAAAGCACCCCACTTACCTAGTCAGCTTGTGAACTCAATGGCTCAAAAGATAGTACAAGATCCTTTGAAAGATTAATGGATGTATCCCGCTAATTTTCTTTTTCTCAACATATATAAGCAATTTCCGATAAAGAAATTAAACACAGACTAAAAATTAATATCAACCTTTATTAATGGAGCAATGCTTTATACAAAAACCAAAACCCTGCCTTGTATTCCAGGTAGGCATAACAACAGAAAGCAAACAGCACACATGTACCTTTCTTCCTCATGTGTTCTTTTGTATTTATCTCACTGGTTAGAACAAAAGAAAAAATAAATCCCAAAGGTTTTTCATATCTTTCTTAATTTCAGCTTTAAACCAAGCCCTTTGAATAACTATGGCCACTAGATGGCAATGAAGACCTACAAGGAACAAACTTTAACCCAGTGGTGAAGAGAAAACAAGCCACAACAATTAAAGCCCTCTTTTAAAATAAGAACACACAGAAAAATCTTGGAATACTATGACTTATTGAACAAAAGACAGACTCTTTGGAAGATGAGACTATTTGCTACTTGGTTAGAAGTACTAAGCAAGAAGAGGCTGGACACTCATAATTTGAGTGTGTTTTCTTACGTGTCAGCCTCTTCCTCACCCTTCAGACACAGCAGGTACAATCTGGGGGCTTTTTACTTCATATTTACAATCCCACAAACTCACGTGTAGAGGAGATGAACCATAAATTTCTAGCCAATATAGTGTGAGTAAACCATGAGTATTCTTGTATTCCTAATTTTCAGAGAGCATTAAAGAAAGTGTCTTTGATATGTATAAAATAAGTGCTGGGAACAGGTTTCTCTCATTAATAAAACATTTCGGATGTAAAGAGGAATGTAAATGTCCATGTGAGAGGCTTGCTTTCAGAGACGTATAAAGAGGCAAAGAGAAAACCACCTCCTCAAAATTAGTAAGGGTAATTTAGGCAGAGTAATTTCCAGTATTACTGATGGGAAATAAGGTAGGACAATGTCTGATGGAACAAATGAAAATACTTTTCTTCGACCTTTGATTTACATGGCCTGCCCCTCTTTTCAATTTAACCGCAAAACTAAAGTAAGACTGAGTAGGAGGTAAAAATTCTTCTGAAGTATTAACCTGACCTATAATAAAATTATGTTGGAGGGAAAGACAGCTGTGTCTGGGTCTTCTGAGCTTGTTCAGCATCTTCAGTACAAGAAGTAAGGGTGGAAAATCATGTAGGATGTTATTTCCTCACTGGATTTAAAACATACTCTCTTAATACTACTTCTTTCTGCCACGAGCAAACTGGAAATTCCTTGCTCAATAGGCAGTAAAACAGGACAGGAGAGCCTTCCACCTAACAACTCGATCTAAAAACCACACGAGATCTGTTAGGGATCAACTCTCTGAGCTCTTTCTTTACTGGATGTCTAAGAAACGGGAATGTCTGCCATGGACAAAACCTATTCCACGCTCCTTCGAGCTGCAGGACAAGATCAAGGCTTCCCACTTGCTCAAGTGAGGAAAGAGTGTAGTATCGCCAACCTCACGTTAGACTCCAGGCTCAGTAACTCAGTGCCACAAACCATCAAGCTGTTACTCATCTCCTCCGACAGATCTGTTCCATCACACCAACTGGAAACGGAACATTCTTCCATGGCAAAGAAAACCAAGCTGAGATTTGTCTACAGATGCTGCCCTTGAATCCAAACGACTTGCAGGGAAGAACAAGGTAATTTCTAGTGGTTTCTGAGTCTTGGCTGCAACAACAGAAAGTGGAATAGTTTTGGGCCCCCTCACTACAAAAAGGACATTGAGGGACTGGAGCAGGTCCAGAGAAGGGCAACGAAGCTCTTAAGGGGTCTGGAGAACAAGTCTTATGAGGAGAGGTTGAGGGAGCTGGGGGTGCTCAGCCTGGAGAAAAGGAGGCTGAGGGGAGACCTTCTCACTCTCTACAACTCCCTGAAAGGAGGGTGTAGGTAGGTGGGAGTCGGTCTCTTCTCCCAAGGAAGAGGTGACAGGATATGGCCTCAAGTAGCACAGGGGAGGTTCAGATTGGACATCAGGAAAATTTCTTTACTGAAAGGGTTTTGAAGCCTTGGAATGGGCTGTCCAGGAAATGGTGAGTCACCATCCCTGGATGCATCTAAAAGATGGGTAGACGCGGTGCTTAGAGATATGGTATGGTTCTGTTCAGTGTTAAGTGAAGGGTTGGACTCAATGATCTGAAAGGTTCCTTCTAACCCAGGCAATTCTATGATTTTATGAGTTTTTGGCATGGAATATTGTTTTAAATTGGACAGTCACTAAAGGAGAGAATAGAATTCTTTCAGTCCCCTTCAGGTCAATCAATACAGAGAAAATACAGTACTTAATTAGCAAAGCTGCCCTAACTGAACTTGCCAGGAAGCGTGGGGTAGAAAATAATCTAAATTCAGCTCATTCCATTACTACCTAGTTTTGATGCATTCAATGCTCTTTTCAAACCACAGGCTTCTGTTCACAAAGGTTCGCTTTTTCAAATCATTCAAGTCATCCCTGTGTTCATCTTACAGAAGTCTTTGGCTTCAGGAGGATTGAGGAGGTGTCTACCAGCTGGTTTGCTTTATGTTCAGGGTGACATTAGCAGGAAGGGTTTTTCCTTTGTACCTGTTGGTCAATTCTGAGTGGGTTGAGGCAGGAGGTGGGTTTGTCAACTCTCCACATTGTTCCGAGCTTCGTGAGGTTACTCAATAGTCATCCTTCCTTCTTAGGAGCTGGAAGAACTAACATCATCCACTACAGAATTCAATCCAACAACAAACAAATGAAAAACCATTAGGTGCTGGAGTGCTAGGGATGAAGTGGTGGAGCCATGGGGTAGGCCCTGGCAAAGGCCCTGCTCTCTGTAACAAGGGAATTAACCAGGGGGCAGGCACACTCAGTTCAGTGACGTACTTGAACAGAAATGACAGGAGCTCCTTCACTGACAGCCACTAAAACAAGTAGGTAGACCATTCTCAGGCCCATCTGTAGTGCTAATGTTTAAACTCCAAACAGCATGTCACCCACAGCTACCAACAGGGCTCGCAGTCTTTGATGAGCCACGTCTTGGAATCCAAAACACCCCAGTCCTTTAAACTGTTGACCCTTCACGCTGTTCAGACTCTGAAGACAGAAGTCTCAGCGAATGGTAAATATGGAAAAAAATACCAAAAAGCACAACCCAAACACACCCCCAACTCACCAGGATTAAATATCACCTGGGTCTCTATCAGCTGAATGTCTTTGAAAGATGACAGCCAGCCAACGGAAAACATCAGGCAAAAAGTCCTAAATTCAACTGAAGTCCCTCCCTGAGCCTTTTACCCTCTGGCTTTTTTGTTAAACTAAACCCCATTAACTTTAGCAATAGAAGGGCTAATAGAGTCCACTCAAAAAAACAAGAACCAAGCCTCCTTTCGTTACTGTTAATTAGGGATAAGTATCAAGAACGCTCTCGGATTAACCCAGCAAGTCTCCATCCACATGGCAAGAACCTGGAACTGTGTTTCTGTGAGGCCTATTGGAACCAGAGCACCCTACGTGAGACCTGCACCGTCCACACGGAGTTTTCAACAGACTCTTTCACCATCTCCTAAGCCTCATCAAAACACAGAAAGGTAGTTATTGTGCTAACCTTTTAATTACGCCATGCGAAGTTTATTAATGATAAATATCTTCCGCAACCTCACAACAAACAAGGTTTAAAGCCTGGAACAAAAAGGCGAAAGTTTGTTGAGTTTGGGGGTTTTTTTTAGGTTCTATGTGCCCTTGAAAGACGTGTCAAATTTGAGAAAGAATTCCTTTTGTAATTTGAATTCTTAGTTACAAAGGTAGTGCAATTTAACTTATTCTTTATGGATCAAAAAATTAACTAGATTGTATCAATGCCACCATGAAATCCTGTGGAAAACATGGAATTTCTCTGTGGAAACGGGTTTGTGTTTATAAAGCAGATGGAAAACAAGTCGCATCAGCAACGGTATTTAATGTAAAACAGGTGAAAACGTGATTGACCCCTTGCATAAAGCTGCCTTATACCTTTACTAATTTTGCTCCGTGCAACAATATGAAGAACTAAAGGGCATGTTCTGCTATGAATAAAACAGAAGCAATTAAAAAACACTTAAAAAATCCTCTAAAAAAAAAATATCCTCTAAAAAAAAAATCCTCTAAAAAAAATCCTCTAAAAAAAAAAACAATAAAGCAACAGCACAGGAAAAAAAATCTAAAAAAAAAAAAATAAAGCTGATTTGTCATTCAGTTTCACTAAATACCTTAGGACACACATGGATCCAAAGATTTAATAACTGGCATTTTTCTTTATACTGGTAACAACAGGACATCGTGACTGATGCCAGCAGTCTGGGAAGTAGCAGGACAGTACCAGAGACAATCTAAATGATGAGTTCAAACATAAAAAAAACTCCCTTAAGAATTTAAACTGAAAAAAGCAACCTCAGTATGTGTTCCACATTTCTGTTTCGTACCCATACCAGAATGGCAATCATTTCACCATCGTATGATTTTTATAACAAACACCCAACCATCTTCATTCCTAGTAGCCCTTTGCAAAGCTCTGAAATTCTCAACACCCATTTGATGCTCTTCAATATTTTCATTGATGACCTGGATGAAGAGAAGGAATGTCCCCTCAGCAAGTTTGCTGGTGACAAAACTGGGAGGGGTGGCTGACACACCAGAAGGCTGTGCCGCCATCCAGCGAGACCTGGACAGGCTGGAGAGAGCTGGGCAGAGAGGAACCTGATGAAATTCAACAAAGGCAAGTGTAGGGTCCTTCACCTGGAGAGGAATAACCCCATACACCAGTTCAGGATGGAGGGTGACCTGCTGGAGAGCAGCTCTGAGGAAAAAGACCTGAGAGTCCTGGTGGACAACAGGATGACCAGGAGCCAGCAATGTGCCCTTGGGGCCAAAAAGGCCAATGGCATCATGGTGGCATCAGGAAAAGTATGACCAGCAGGTTGTGGGAGGTCATCTTCCCCCTCTGCTTTGCTGTGGTGAGGCCCCATCTGGAGTCCTGTGTCCAGTTCTGGGCTCCCCAGTTCCAGAAGGACAGGGAACTGCTGGAGAGGGTACAGCAAAGGACCACAAAGATGATAAGGGGCCTGGAGCATCTCTCTTATGAGGAAAGGCTGAGGGACTTGGATCTGTTTAGTCTGGAGAAGAAAAGGCTGAGGGAGATCTGATCAACACCTATAAATACTTAAAGGGTGGGTGTCAGGAGGATGGGGACAGTCTTTTTTCAGTGTTGCCCAGTGACAGGACAAGAGGGAATGGGCACACACTTGAACATGGAAGTTCCATCTAAACATGAGGAGGAACTTCTTCACTTGGAGGGTGGCAGAGCCCTGGAGGAGGCTGCCCAGAGAGGTGGTGGAGTCTCTGTTCTCTGGAAACATTCCAAACCCACCTGGACATGTTCCTGTGGGACCTGCTGTGGGTGAACCTGCTTTGGCAGGGGGTTGGAGGAGATGATCTCCAGAGGTTCCTTCCAACCCCAAATCACTCTATCAGTGACACGCTTACATTTTTTAAAAGAGGTGATTCCAATACACCTTTCCTGAACAAATGCAGCTGTGATGAGACAGGCAACTGAACTGCACCTCACCCAGTTCCAGTCGTTTCTAGCAGTGAGAAAAGAATGACCAGTTTACCCACCATTACTAGTACTGGGGTAATACATGTGCCTTTAACCACAGCAAGTGAAGTGTATACGTATATCCAAGGCAACAGCAATTTATGGCAATGCTATGAAATGCACACAGAAATATTCAGAAACTGTTAGCAAGTAACAATTTGAAGCTTTCCCCTCTATTCTTCAGAACATTTATGGAATTTTTTCCAAACAGTAATGGAATTTTGAATAACCAATATTAAATACTTTATCTTTTTATCTTCTCCCTTCTTTGGATGCAATTTGTTGTCCAATATAACGATACACAGGACAGCTTTGCAAAATGTTCCTGCTCAGGAACTGCTCCTGCCCCAGGAGAACAAAGTGAAGTTACAGGTAAAGTGTGTAGAAAGTCACTCTCTTACCAGCAGGCACAGCCCTTGTTTTTGGGGAGTAAAACGCTTAACTCATTTGTAGCAATGAGTCAACCACGCAACTCTTGAATGAAATACAACCTGGGATTACTACCAGAGGTCTCTGTACCGTCACGGTAAATCTTTTTGGCTGTTGAGTTTGCTACAAAGCATTGAAGTTATCATTTATTGTGAGGCCTGACATTGCAACCCTTTTGCATTTAAGGGTGGCAGCGAGCAAAAGGGCTATACAGTTACAGCGCAGGTATGGAGTTATATCTGCTTCTGCACCCTTCCTCCTTCACTGACTCCTCTTTTGATCAAGAGCTTCAGAAAGATTGAAAAAGCACTTGGAGTAAACCCTTCCCTGGAGCTGCAGAACCCAGACACTGCACAAGGAAAGGGCCTGAGACATCAGCTAACAGAAAAGACAACACATAGAATCATAGAATTGTCTCGGTTGGAAGGGACCTTTCAGATCATCCAGTCCAACCATCAACCTAACTCTGATAAAAACCCATCACTCAGTTCTCCAGGCAGAACAACCCCAGCTCCCTGAGCTGCTCCTCACAAGACTTGTTCTCCAGACCCCTCACCACCTTCGTTGCCCTTCTCTGGACCCGCTCCAGCCCCTCAATGTCCTTCTTGTAGTGAGGGGCCCAAAACTGGACACAGCACTTGAGAGGGGGCCTCGTATTGAACAGGAAACAAGAGCTCAGGCACAGAATACCAAGGAACAGTTGAAAACACAGTCTGCATCTCTGGGATTCACAGACATCAGGAAGTGTGACTTAGACTGGTAGGAACTAACCAAGAACTTTGTAGGCTTAATTCAAACATGCCTGTTGTCTAACACATTTCATACATAAATACGTTAAAATCTCAAATCTCAGAAAATGGTAAAAAACCCCATAGTGATGTAACAGGCCTTAAACAGCAGCAAAAGAAAGGTTAAAACTTCAAAACAATTGGTGTGCTGAGTATGTCACCTTTTGTGGCGAAGAAATAATAACACGAGCATCTGAAACCCAACCAATTTCAGTGAAATTTAAGGTACAAAAGTGTTGTTTATACGTAAAGAAAATTCTATTTCATCGCGAGAGGACTAGAAACCTCCATATGAAGGACCACTCCATTTGCTTCTATTAGTCATGTAATTAAAACATCATAGAGAAGACTGCAGGAAATTTGCCTTTCCCTGAAAAGCATTCATCCTCACGTGCTCCTGTAGATTCTGTCCCTTAGAAAACCACCCGTTGCTCTAACTCATCATATATTGTTCTTCACGAGAGAATGTTTATCATAAATACAGTTCTGACAGACCTGTCATTCTTCTTAAAGTTATTACAGATCTGATTCTGAAAAGCATCTTACCAGGGCTAACAATTTCCCAGTCATATTAATTGGAAATCACTCAGGAAAAAGCTCCTCTACAAACAGTCACCATTAATCACCCTTTTTACTCCGGACTGAAAATGGAAGGTTTACAAATCAGAGCCATTTCAGTTCAAGGGAAGAAAAAAACTTCACCCACGGAGAGAGAACCTGTCTGTAGAAACAGGCACGGCTCCACTGAACGCCGCGGGTTTGCAGCGTTTCTTATGGTTGACAAGAACAACGTCACTTCAACCTGTCATACAACGGGAGGAATTCCGCCACGTGCACCACACCAGAGTTTTCCTCCCTGGAAGCTGTAGAGGGAAGCCAGGAAAGAAAAGAGATTTACCTTTTTTCATTTCCATATGATTTCTGCGCAACTTTCGCGTGGAGTATGAGCACTGTTTGATCCCCGCGCTCCTTTAGGTAATTTCGCATTGCTTCCCTGGAAAGTAAAAGACAAAATAAGCTCTGAAAGTTCTTTTGGGTTTGTTTAGAATTATAACAATCCAAAGATAGCTTTAGGACAAAAAAACCCCAAACACCTGAAATTCAAAACACAAAAAGGCAATTATTAGTAGGGTCAAGGTGAGTTTGGTTTGTTTTTTAAGACAACTACACAGGAAAAAAGAAGGGTTTATCTTGCACGACACTAGCAGTAGGGGTCTGTGGCCACTTACAAGTACTACATTTTCCAGAAAAAAAAGATGCTTGTGCTGTAAAATCGTATCAATTCCAAGCACTACACCACACTGACAGAATCACAGAACGCTATGGGGTTGGAAGGGACCTCTGGAGATCATCTAGTCCAACCCCCTGTCACAGCAGGTCCATCCACAGCAGGTCCCACAGGAACATGTCCAGGTGGGTTTTGAATGTCTCCAGAGATGGAGACCCCACCACCTCTCTGGGCAGCCTCTTCCAGGGCTCTGCCACCCTCAGAGGAAAGAAGTTCCTCCTCATGTTTAGATGGAACTTCCCATGTTCAAGTTGGTGCCCGTTCCCTCTTGTCCTGTCACTGGGCACCACTGAAAAAAGACTGGCCCCTTCCTCCTGACACCCACCTTTTAAAGTACTAATAGGTGTAATTTTATATATTAAAAGCCTAATTTTATATATTAAAAGCCTAATTTTATATATTACTATCTCACCAATATTTGATTACGATTTATGAATTCAATATTGTCTCCTTAACCAATGTATCCTCTCACGATAATGACAAAATTTCTGACTTTTTCTTTAACTGAAATCGATGCAAAGTTCATATAAAAGTTTTCTTTTGGTTGTGAAGATACTAAAAAAAAAACCAACAACCACTGAAATTCTTCAGCTCATTATTTCATCCAGTTTTCTACTTCCTGCATACAGCCAGGTAAAAGAAAAAAATAATGAAATATCAGATTTTCTACCATTCATCACGACTGCAATGCCAGACGTTATGTAAAAGCTATAATTACCTCAAACGCACCACCAGCAATTCCTTGAGAGAGGTAAGAGACCAACACACCCTCTCCTTCCCCCGTGTAACAGTCTACCCGTTCATTAAGCAGCACACACCAAACCCAACACCAGGTAGTTCTGCTCTGCCACAGCCACAGCGCCCGCACGAGCCCTTTCAAAATCCCCGGAGGAGCTCCTGCAGGTTGAATGCCCACCGCTGCAACCATCTTCAAAGTCACCGACCAGAGACACGTATTAGGAATTTAACAGGAAGTCGGATGAAGGGACGTGGTCACGGGAGGTGATTCTACCCCTCTGCTCTGCACCTGGAGCGTCGTGTCCAGCTCTGGAGTCCTCAGCACAAGAAGGGCATGGACCTGTTGGAATGGGTCCAGAGGAGGGCCATGAAAATGATCAAAGGGCTGGAGCACCTCTCTTGTGAGGATAGATGGAAAGAGTTGGGGTTGCTCAGCCTGGAGAAGAGGAGACTCCAGGACCTGAAAGAGCCACCTTAAAGAAAGAGCCACCTTAAAGAAAGAGCCACCTTAAAGAAAGAGCCACCTTAAAGAAAGAGCCACCTTAAAGAAAGAGCCACCTTAAAGAAAGAGCCACCTTAAAGAAAGAGCCACCTTAAAGAAAGAGCCACCTTAAAGAAAGAGCCACCTTAAAGAAAGAGCCACCTTAAAGAAAGAGCCACCTTAAAGAAAGAGCCACCTTAAAGAAAGAGCCACCTTAAAGAAAGAGCCACCTTAAAGAAAGAGCCACCTTAAAGAAAGAGCCACCTTAAAGAGGCTACAGGAGAGATGGGGAGGGACTCTTGGATCAGGGAGTGGAGCGACAAGATGCTTTTGAAGTGAAAGAGGGAGATTTAGGTTAGATTTTAGGAAGAAATTCTTTGCTGTGAGGGTGGTGAGACACTGGCACAGGTTGCCCAGAGAAGCTGTGGCTGCCCCATCCCTGGAGGGGTTCAAGGCCAGGCTGGATGGGGCTTGGAGCAACCTGGTCTGGTGGGAGGTGTCCCTGCCCATGGCAGGGGGGGTGGAACTGGGCGATCTTTCCAACTCTAACCATTCTATCAAACTCTACAGCAGAGGGATTTTTTTTGGTGGGGTTTCTTTAGTGTGAACTGCCCCCAACTGTTGAATTGCCTTTGGACAGGTCTAGAAAACCAATCGTTTCCAGTCAAGTGACAAGTGGGTCAGATTTTCTGTGTAAATAGCAAGATGTAAGAGCAAAGACCTGAAACCTCGCTTTAAATTTGGACTACCTCGATCTATTTACATTTGATGTTGGTAAAACTGATGTTTAACCATGAAAGCGCAGATGAAGAACTGTCTCAAAGAGCAGACTTACTTTATTTACAACCACTCTTTACGACTGTGTTTTAAACCACAAAACATAATTCACCCTGAAATTATTACACGTTTCATTACGATATATATTAGCTGCATTTAAGTGGTTTAAAAACCTTTTATCTGACAATTTGAAATACTCTGTTAAGAGTACTGTCTTACTAAATTAACAACATCTGTCACACTAAAAACTTTTGACTTGGCTACTGTTAAAAGAATTCCCACTCAAAACCAGCAACCTACACACAAAAACACTAGGTGCTATCTAATATTTATTTCTCATCAGATGAGGAAGAAATTCTGCCTTTTCTACTGGTCTGTTGCTACAGTGGACTTGTACAATCCAAGATCCCAGGAGAACTAGGAATGTTTCCCTCCAACCTCTCCTACTGACAAAGAAAACCCATAACCATTGCAATTCTTACACGACATTATTCATTATTATATCTTAAAAGTCTCCTTGAAGGTAGTACTATTATAGTTCACATCTAAAACCAACTAGGAATAAAGTAGTGTTTGCCTGCTGGAGCTTATATGACAATGAAGGGGTTATCAGACAAACAGGACTGCCTTTATACCCAAAAGCAGAATAATTTTCCAATAATTGAAGTAAACGTCTTTAAGGTTTTACAGATACCTTTTATTTTTAATATTGCATAAAGAAAACACTCAAAAAAATTGTGTGATGTTTTTTCCATTCCAGCCCTTTTTCTCTTAAGAGAAAAAAAAGCAGCTAGGTGGCTTGTTTCCAGCCTCCATCAATTTAGAAAAGGTTCACAAGCTACTGCTTAGAAGGATGGCCAGAGGTTCCCAGATGCCTACTCTGTACTCACCCGAAAGGGTACCTGGCAGATCTAGGACCTAAAATCCTGCACGTGACATTTAAGGTGCCTACAGTTAACAGAAAACTTAGTTAAAAGACCTGACAACTGAATAGTCTTTGGTTTGGTTGGTTTGGTTTTTTAAATCATGGAAACTAATTGCTATCAATAACTTCAGGGTGATATCAACAGGGGTTATTGCTCAAGATGGAAAACAGCTCGTTACTTAAGGCTTACTATCTTTAAAATCCTGTGAAGATTAGTAGGCCAACAGAAAAGAGCACTGTTTGTGCAATTACTTGTAAGTCAGCATAGATCAATTTTGCATTGAAATGAAGTTTAACGGTGACACAGGTGAACCTGAAGCTTATCCAGAAAAGCAACCTAGATATCCTCAACACAAAACCTAAATGCTCCCCCCAACCCTGTGCTCCACATGAAGCAGCATCATTTCATTCAAAGCAAAAGTAGGCCAGGGTGGCAATGAGTTCCCATGGCTTTAATACAGCACTATTGATGGAACTATTGGGTGCTAACTCTGACTCTTTGGTATCACCCCAAAACGGGGTAAGGCCAACTCCCTGACAGCACTGGGTTCACTTTGCTCTTACTTCTGCTCACCAGCAGCTCAGTTATGGCGGTAAAAAGTGCTATCTTGCATTGCCTCAACAAAACTCGTTCATTCAGGAAAAGAAATCCAGCTCATTCCTGGTTTAAAACTCGATTCCGTGATTGAAAACGAAGCAGATTCACATCCTACTGAATAATCCACAATAACCGATACGTGAAGTCAATACCATTTCTGAAAAAGTACTTTGAGTATTATATTAAAAGCAAACTACTCACTGTTCATAATTTTACTTCTGGCTGCTGATGGCATACAATAATAGAACAGCTTTGATATTTTAAATTCTAGGATTAGCAAGCCACAATTTTCTGACATAGAAATCTTTCTAACAATGAAAAGGGTAACTTTAGAAAACGGTTACAGAAAAAAATGTCTTTGATGCTTACCTGGTGAGCCGTTTCGGTTGAGGTCGCTCTCCAAATTTCCTGAAAAAATAAGAAGTTGCTAATTTAAAACAAAAGTGTTTATTCGTAATTTCGCAGCAAAATACTACCCCCAATTTTACAATGTGTCAAATTGTACTGGAACGGTGTGGCTTTTCTTTATGATTTCCTAGAGAGATCACTATTAAAATATCAACTACTTCCTCACAACAACTTTTCCCACAATAGCAGAGGCTTTTCTTTTGTTTTTATTTGGAACACTAGATAACTTTCTTTGCTAAAGTCACATTTACTTTCTCTCAAAACGGCTTTTGAAGAGTTCAGGTATCACAAGTACGTAAATAACCAGGAGATCTCTGCCGTAGCATTGGCCAGAAGTTTCAACAAAACCCAGTCATTATCAACATCCAGAAATTAACAGCCTTATCTCCAAGTTGACAAATCACAGCGAACGCTTCCCATCAGGATAACTTCTCAGAAATCTGTTTTTCCTCAATGACTTCTGACAAAAACGACGACAACGTATTTCATCTGTGGTGATACAGAATGATACGAAGAAATCTCTCTTGTGGCACGTAACCAAGCACGAAACAGAAATATCTCACTATACACTTGATATTTTATAGCCATAAAGTGTTTTGAGCCAGCTGTATTTCTTTCTTTCTTTCAGTGCTTTAACACCATTCTTGAGAGAGAGTACGCTTTTTCCACTAGGTTAAGACTTTCCACGAAAGTCTGTATTTATGTAAGACACTGAATTTACATAGGGCAGGAACATTTTAATTAATGAAAACACGCTCAGATTAAACCAAAACGGTCCCAGGAAGGTTATACCCAGCCATGTCCACTTGCTCAACCTGGTAAGGAAGTATAAGGACAAGTTAAACTGAGGTCAAAGTGGAGAGGTAAAAAAATAGTAATAAAAGAGCAGCCTTAGCTTAACACCTTTCTACCTAAAAATAAACTGAGGCCTAAGAGATTCTGTTTCTGCTGCCAGTGTTCATAAATATCTCTCTGACTTGCCAAGCTCTGCGATAAGTGGGCATTATCTCTCTCTTTCTGCTTCCTGTACAGTGGAAAAAAAACCAAACCCTTTTCTCGTATTGCCCTACAGCAGTGATGGAGGCTCCTCAGGACAAGAACTTGATCATTAAATGATGTGATGAGAAATCCCCCTGCCCGTGTGGTGGATCTGTGCTGAAATCCTACAGCAACTGGTGGCGGAATGACTCCACTCCTCCCAATTTCATTTGAGTAATTCTAGAAAAGGACAAAGTAAAAATCTACAGGTATTGCCATTGATGCAGTTGAGCAGAACAGCGCTCTCCTGAAAAGAGAGTGACAAGAACAATCAGCAAGCTTTGAAGTTATTCCTCGAGACTTGAGACATCGATCTTCTAAACTACTGTTAGTCCACTCTATGTGGATGAACTGAACCAGCCAGGTTTTTGGGTTATTTTCAATTTAAACAATGAAATTACAATTTTTCCAACCAGACATCCGTTCCTTTCACATTTTACTTTGTTGTTGTGAGTACACTGTTTACTTGTCTGGCTTTATTTTAACTTCTTTATTTTAACTTTCATTCTTACTGCAAGATTGTTTTTTTTTTAAATATTTTAAGTTTTAAGTTCTATGGGAGATGTACTTCATTTCTATCTGTGGTACGGATCAGTGCACTGCCAGATTTATAATGCAGAAAGGTAACTAGAAAACCCAAACGGCTTTGCAGTTTGGCAGCAGGAAAATTATATCCCAAAGGTTTTCTGCTTTTACTACTTATCTTTTCTGGATCTGCCCGGCTTCATCTCCCAAGCACGCCCTGTGCCAGTGATTTTCCCTGGATAACTGTGTGAGTAGGTGTGTGTGTTTCCCCAGCGCTATCCACGGAGTTACTGCTCTCGCCTGAAGACCTGGGATCACGGTATCTGGCAAAGGATTCACCTCCCTGTGACTCACCCACTAGACAACAGATTACCTTTAAGCCAAACTCCACAGACAAACGACATCCCTAGAGATTAGCTCCCTGATCGGGGGTCGAACTACAGCCTTTGTTTCAATCCCTCTGCACGTTTTAATTCACCAGGGAAAAAATTAATACAAAGAAGAGGTGCGAAGGAGGCCCTGCACACACCACACAGCCAAGAGAAGCAATCCAAGATGAGGACACTCAATAACATCAGAAACTGCATCACCACAAAAAAACCCCCCAAACCTCCCAGACAAAAAAAATCTTACCCTCCCCTAAGGCAACATCTGCAGAACACCGGAGCACAGCAGATACATTCCCCTTGCATGGATGCTTATTGCTGCCTAAAAAGGGCTTTATTAACAAGGCATCTACACAAACCAGTCGCAATTACTTAAAGAAACAAACCCCATCTTTTCCTTCAGTTAAATCCTGAATATACAGCACAGGGAAAAGCCCCAAAATCGCCCTTCTTTAGAGACAAAGCACCGAGTCATTCTGGAGATGCACAAAGTAAACTCTGCTCAGCTGAGGCTCAGTGCAAGTACCTTTAGAAATCACACACCAGCTTTCCCTGGCCTCCTCCATCCGAAATGAAGTTAATGGTGTCACTGTAATCAACTTCTGAACGCACGTAAATGCTACCCTTAGCAACACGAACCTCCCAAAGAGATGATGCAAACCAAGCTTGGTACATCTCTTGTTATTCTTTCAATAGATGTTAGAGGGAGAGGTAAAATAGCATGGCATCACATGTTCAGATTTACTTCAAGTCCAATTTTTTATTGTCTCTAAATTAAATTCACCTACTTTTTCCTCAGCAATGTCATCTTGACAGAGGACTGATGATTATCAGTCCACGGTGTCAATGAACAGCTCAACTACCACCTCAAAATCATTTAAAAGATGCCGTAGAGTTCTTTGTAATTAAAAACTCCCAGATCTGACCTATAAACCAGATAGATCAGAAGACACTTTCAAAGGCATAACTAAATTTTCGGAAAAATTAATGTGTCTTGCCCAGGAATGCTATAAATCAAATTAAGTGACCGATATGTAGATTGAATAAGGTTGATGGACATTCTTACACACCCAGTAAAAGACTCCATAGCTCAACAGCAATGGTCAAAGAAGTTAGAATTGAAGAATGACCAAGAATGGAAAGGGAAACCCAAACATTACACCACGTTATTATTCTGCCACACACCCACAATCTTGAGAGCTGCCCAAAGTTCACTGAGGTAACTTTTTTTCCCCCCACTACGTTTTCGAAGTAATAAAAGGTACCACAGAAATCAAGAGGGGCAATCAATGGTTTTCACATGCAATTGGACAAAACTCCTCAGCCTTTAAGTGAGAGTTGAGAGAAAAGTGGTGAACGGAGGCACAGACCCAAGAGACAAAGCAAAGATACTCAAAATGTGAAAAGGAGATGGTTATTCTCTCTCTTTCTCTCTCACACACAAACACAGGAATTCAGAAATATATCTAATATCCTAAAATTTTATTTTAGAGCAACAACAAGAAAAAAAATCCTTGCTCTACAAACACTGTTATAACTAATTTGTGACTCATATTGCCAAAGGGTATGTCCTATGAAGACAAGTGAGAGCTGGGCTTGTTCAGCCTGGAGAAGAGAAGGTTCCGGGGCGACCTTAGAGCCCCTTCCAGTACCTAAAGGGGGCTACAGGAGAGATGGGGAGGGACTTTTTACAAGGACATATAGTGATGGGACAGCTGGAAGAGGGAACATTTAGATTAGATCTTGGGAAGAAAATTTTCACTCTGAGGGTGGTGAGACACTGGCCCAGGTTGCCCAGAGAAGCTGTGGCTGCCCCATCCCTGGAGGGGTTCAAGGCCAGGCTGGATGGGGCTTGGAGCAACCTGGTCTGGTGGGAGGTGTCCTTTCCCTTGGCAATGGGGTTGAAACTTGATGATCTTTAAGGTCCCTTCCAACCCAAACCATTCTTTTTGACGTCATGGAAGCTGAAAGCACAAGTGGATTCAAGAGATTAACCCCAAGTCTGGTACAGAACTCCACCAGCTCCCGTTAAGCACAATGACCTATTTTAATAAACTTATTTTGAAGAAAATCTAAAGCATGTCCAACCAGCAGCAAAGTCACCAATAGGGGAAAAAAAACCAACAACATCCATACCAGTCTATATTTACCTTGTCTTTCATATACCTTCCTTAATCATCCAGAAGTGATGATGACCTAGCATGGTCCAGTAGGTGTACTCCTATGAACCTGACACATTCCACAGCAGCAATCCCTTCCAGGATGCCAGATTTTCAGTCACATTGCACAACTCAAGATACACAAACAAGACAGGGAAATAATGGAAACAGGGAAAAAAAAACAAAAACAACCCCAAAACCAACCAAAAAACCCAAACCACAAACAACTATCAAATGTATTCCATTTAATGGCTCATCTGGTTTAGTCTTTCCATCTGTTGGCAACTTGATGTAGGACCCTGTATTGACAACACAACCCGAAGCACAAAACCTCCCAGTAATTACTATGTACAAGAGGAGACTGGGAGGCTTTTTAATTGCTTTCTGATGTTAAGACAGCCCATTTCAAAGGGCAAGACAGACACGACCTATGGTTTTGTACTCAGTGACAGGCATTGCCCCAGCTATGATCACTGTTAGTTCACGCTTTCATATTTGACTGGCAGGTTGAAAAATGAGCCAGTTGAGACATTTCAAGGTTTCCTGCCAGAGATGACAGAGACGACAACATTTTTCTTGCGTAGGTTTTCCCCAGACTTCACTGTTATGGAATTTCTTTTTATATTCAGTATTTCTATTCCTCTTCTTTGTTTATGTCTTGAAAATATGCAGATTGTTGAATAACAAAAACACACAGTAGAGGAAACTAAAAATGAATCAGTGCTATTCCAATAGTGGTTATTAAACAAGATAAATATATATAATTTGAAGTTTCTATTTCTTTCCTGTTTTTATTTACTACCCAAGACTAAGCAGTGTCTCAGGGACACTGTGTTGGAATTCTGGACACCTGGTCAAGTTGCTGTTTCAATTCACAACACTAATTGAATGCAAACTGTATTTTATCAGTATTTCCCTGCTGAACTGCAAACGTGAGCATCAGTCACACCATAATCACTTGCTGTTGCAGCACGTTGTACTTGTTCTTATAATTCTTCAACAACCCCAAGTATTTTCTCCAATGACTAGTTTGTGTTCTATTATTTCATGTATTTTTTTGGTCTTCTGATGCATTTGCTTCACTTCCACGTTTTGCACTGTCGGAATAAGTTTTCTCCCACATCATGTCCCAAATCATTCCTCTTTTCAAGTCCATCCTTTTCATTTAGCAAGTCCCAGTTTGCCATTCGGACTTTTATTCAGATTTCTTTTCCCCATTCACAGAACGGGAAGTGAACTTACTCTTTTTACTGTTCCTCAAGTAACTATGGAAATGAGCAAGTGCATTAACATTCATCTTACAAGAACACTCACTAGTTTTGCCCAAACTTTTAATATCCTCAGGTTGGGTAAAAACATGACATGACGTATAGGGTAAATTTCAAGTGTTTTTCAGAAAAAAAAAAGCAGTTAAATCCTATTTGGCATTCCTAGCTCAGATACAATACGTACTATACTGCAGTTTTCTGTGACTGCAGGAATATGAATTTCCACTCTTTGCAGCATGTACAAATGTGCACAAACAAAATCCATCAGTTATAACATGCCTCTACTAGAAGTACCAAACAGCATTACTTTCTGGAGATAAACTTAAATGGTTTTGGCTGATCTTTTTTTTTTTTCCCCCCAACAGTTCTGTAAGTCAAAGGAAAAATAAATCCATTAAAATTAACCAAGGCAGTTTTGCCATTTCCAAGAAGAATATTATTAAAAACAAAATAAAATAGAAGAAATCACATGCTGTCCCATCCTCAACCTTGACTGCAAATCTGTGGTCACTGAACTGCTCTACCATCCTCCTGCCTGGAATATGAACTTCAGTTTTTTCCAGGAGTGGCCTTCAGCCAAGAACATCCTTGTACAGTCCCTGAGAAAGTCCATTCACCTTTATTTATCGAGCACAGAAGCCTTAAAAATATATATTTCCACAAGACTCAAATAGAGGCAAACTTCAGCAATTTGCCTTAAGAATTCTATCTGCACTCAGCCTACAGACTGACACAAGTTTTGGCATCTAGCAGGAACAGCACGGATCTTTCTGTAAATAATGCTCTCTCCAGAGAGGCAAAAAGCAAAAGGGAATTGTCAAATTTGAATACAGTAGGAATAACAGCTGAGCAGAAAGCAGGCATGTGGGAGAGGCCAAGCTGGGGGGAACAGAAGAAGAGGGAGGACTGAGAAGGGGAAGACACAAGCGGCAAATGAAGACGACTTGCCAGGTGAGAAGGAGCCCGAGAACATTATGGGAGATGAGGCACCAGAAAAGCCTGTGACAAGGCAAAACGATTCAGATTTAACTCCAGAATATCCAGACTAATAAAAATACACTAGAGTCACTGCTTTGTTTGTCAACCTTTTTTTTTTTAACTTTTTGTGACAGAAGTTGTTATGGTGCCTGACAAATTTCAACACTGCAAATAAAAGCAAAGTACTTTACTTGCCTTACCTTGAGGAACCCAGGACCATATTATAGCAGAAATCTGTATGCAGAGATCCAAGTTGAGAACTCTTTAGTTTCTTTTTTGACAACATGAAGAAATCATCATGGGAGTTGGGAGCTAAACACCACGCAGCCGCTTGCACCCCCTTACCCCGCCATCGGATGGGTGAAAAGAAAAGCACAAGTCAAAAGCAAGAAAACACATAGGTCAAGATAAAAAAAAACTGTTTTAACAAACAAATAAGAAGTGGAAGAAGAGAGAAAAATAAAACAAATCAAGCCAATCGCTCACCACCTCCCACGGGTAGGCCATTGCTCAGCCAGTTCCCAAGTAAAAGCTGAATAACCTCCCTAAATCCCACTCCTCTCCATTTTACTGCCGAGCACGGAACGTCTCTCTGGTCAGCCTGCGTCACCTGCCTGCTTGTGTCCCCTTCCCAACATCCTGTGCACCCCCCAGTCACTGTAGGGGGACGGACACGGGACACAGAGAGAGAAACACAGAAGGCCTTGACGCTGGGCAAAACGCTGTTCAGCCAGAGCTAAAACCTTAGTGTGTTATCAGCACTGTTTTGGTCACAAAGAACACAGCAATCACACCAGCTGCTACAGAGAAAATTAACTCTGTCCCAGCCAGACCCAGTAAAATGAAAAAATATCTGAAGACAAACGGATGCCTTCCCAGGTTGGAAAGGAGAGCCAGGTTTTGAAAAGGCACAGAGTTTCTGTTCATTGGACGAGTTTCACTCCCAAACGTTGTACTGTCAAATCTTTTCTAACTGTTGGTGCTTTTGACTGACCTAGTGAAGGCCTAACGTTGTTCCTGAGTAGCCAAACCAATTCTTTATTGGCCCAGTACAGCACATATCACAGGATCTTCTGCAGAACACGTCAGAGGAACTCTGTCATAAGCTAAGAGAGATTCCAGCTGAAGAGGCTGGAATTCCTCAGTACGGATTCTGGAAACAATGCCCAGACAAGGGCTCAGAAGGAAACTTCCCTGGAAGGAAGTTATCCCATAACTTCAGTCCAATCGTTCCAGCTCCTTCTCCTGAAGCACAAACCTCTCAACTTCCCATCCCTGGAGGGGTTCAAGGCCAGGCTGGATGGGGCTTGGAGCAACCTGGTCTGGCGGGAGGTGTCCCTGCAAATGGCAGGAGGGTTGGAAGTCAATGATCTTTAAGGTCCCTTCCAACCCAAACCATTCGATGACAGTCAGAAAGAAGATATGGCCATCACTAATCCAGGACAGTATGAGATCCAGAGACTGGGAGGCAAGTTCTTCCCTCCTTAAACAAAGCTGTCAAATAAATGCGTTTAGAGACAAATCCAGTGTGCTTGGCATAGACTTCCTAGGCGATAGAGATGATGAATACTAAATTAAATACAGAATAGAGTGATGAAAGGAAGTTTTTACGTCCTCAGAGGAGGTCTGAGGGAAACAATGCCTGAAACAGGAGGAGTCTAATGAAAAGAATTTCAGATTTTTATATAATCTCTAGAGAAGTTTCAGAATACACTATGCAACTCAGAAAGGAAAAAACAGAAGAAATTCCATCCTCTGCTGTCCAATAATATGAAGTGACAGCGACTTTTGGTGAGAGGTTGAAGTTAAGTTCCAACATTTTTAAAATCTACCAAATAGCTAGTATCCCTAAAGCAATTAAGTGTGACAGTATCAGGGAAGAAGAAATACTGCTATAGGTATATGGTAGTTAGAAGTGTAGCAGAAGAAAGCTCTGTGCTTCACTTAATCCCAGTTCTAAAACCAAAATCAACTGTTAGATGCAACCTTCTCCTAGACCTCTTATACAGCCATGAAACTTGTGAGAGCGTGAAGAGTTTTGGGTTGGATAGTGAGATGAAAGCCTTTTAAGGAAAGAAATTAAAATAAGACAAGTTATTTACAGGTATTTTTTATTATCCTCCCTCAACTGTAAAACCACTGCTACCTATCTGGAAAGCTAGAAAGTCTCTCAAATGTACATTCAGCCTTTAGGACAAGATGACCAGGCTGGATGGGGCTTTGAGCAACCTGGTCTAGTCAGAGATGTCACTACCTGTGGCAACGGGGTTAGAACTCAATGATCTTTAGGGTCTCTTCCAACCAAAACCATCCCATGATTCTGTGACCCTTGTCATAACAGGGCACATTGCTTCTACCATTAAAAAAAAACCCAACTTTTTAAAGAGTTCATTTCAAGTTGCTACTTGCCCAGTAATCACAAACCTATGAAACATGGTGTACTGTGAGCTCTTTCAGGGTTATTTGGCCTACTGAGGTTATCCCAGATCTAGGAAAGGGAAACACTAGGATTTCTAGTTTTACATTTAAAGTTTGAGCATTAATACTCTACAACTTCCTCGAGGGAGGTTGTGAAGAGGAGGGTTCAGCCTCTTCTCCCAGATAACTAATGACAGGACTCGAGGGAATGGCCACCAGTTGCACCAGGAGAGATTTAGATTAGATGTCAGGAAAAATTCTTTCTCCCAAGGAGTGGTCAGGCACTGGAATGGCCTGTCCAGGGAGGTGGTGGAGTCACCGTCCCTGGCGGTGTTCAAGAAGTATCTGGACGAGGTGCTATGATACAGGATTTAGTAGCTTAGTGGGCAGTATTGGTGACAGGAGGACGGTTGGACTAGATGATCTTGTAGGTCCTTTCCAACCTTGTGTTTCTGTGATTCTAATAGAAAAGTATTCCCTTTAGGTCATTAACAGAGACATCACCTGAGAAGAGCTGAAAGAGATGGATTGAAGTAGCATGCTGAGATTCTGGTTTCTCTCTTTCTTTTAATCCTCTATCCTCTGCCCATTTCCAGCTTCAATTTGCTTACCACAGACAGATTAGTGAGGAACTGAAGAAGCACCCAAGGAAAGTTCATACTCATGGACTTTAAATATACTTAAAAACATCAAATCCAACACATACACAACTGTACCCATGTACAGGCCACATTGAATACTTCTCATGAACTATCCCTTCTTCCACCTGCTGAAAACACTTCATACAGGATCCTGCAACCTTCATGGTAAGACTCAGCCACCTCTCAGCCTTGTTTTGGTTTTGCAGATTTCTACATTCAGAGTAACACATTACATCAACAGTAAAATCAAACCAGCAGATGTACATTTTAAAACACAGGAATTTATCTGTTAATGTCAGTCTATTTTCCTCTGAACAGATTTCTGTGAAGACAAGATACTTGAAAATATTTTCATGCATTCACCTACACAACCATGTTCTCTTACAAACGTTTTAGAACAACTCCCAAGGGAAAAGATCAACCACCACTAGGAAACATTATCCCATCTGGTTGGTTTCACAGACACAAAGAGAATTCCTATGCATTAAAAAAAATGGCCATTTATGATCCAGCATAAGCTGGCATGTAAAAGAGGCCAGAAAAATTCATGCAGTGTTTTCTGTTAAGGTTGGCCTATGACATATGCATTAGATGTAGCTGTTGATTCACTTCACTTTTAAGAGTTGTTTGTTGTTGGAAATAACTGATGCATTTGATTTCTCTAAGTGCCCCTTATTCCACACTGAATTTGTTTTTAAAACGAAGCTGAAAATAGAGGAGTGTTACTATTTGCCAATGGTAAAACTGCACAGCTCCAAACTAAGGTTCTACAGGTTTAGCACATGGTTAAAAACCCAAATCACCTAAAGGACACAATTTCTAAGAGATTAATGCAAAATACATTGCTACATGAATTCAGCTAAGATGGAAGAAACACAAGCAATTAAATATTACTGATGCTCAAGTAGAACATTTCACATTTATCTTTTCCATAGGTGTGGATACTGAATTAATGAACAAAGACCTTCAGAAGGAAATTTTTATCTTCTCCAAAACAAAACCATGTTCAACACCCGCAAGTCTGATCATTAAGGGAAACAAAGACAGTTGTACTACCAGTAACATCCAGCCCTAAACACACACCACAGCGGAAACACAAACCAAAAGGAAAGAACTAAAATAAACAAGCTTGTATTGTCAAAAGAAACGAGAGGGGATGAAGTTTTCATTCAATGAATTCATTTAATTCTCTCAGCCACTCCATACTCCACGACTACGATTCCACACAACCTTCACAAAGCTCTGAGCAGATTTACTTTTCTCAGGCTACCCCCCTCCATGTATTTTTTCTTTGCCCTCTGATAATGTTTAGAGTTTGTTGTAACTTAATGCCATGCAGCTTAACATGACCCAGCCTACACTCTGAGTGTCCTCAGCACTCTGGCTCTATCTCCGTAGCATCTTGGAGAAAGGAGTTTTGAAATCCTTAAAGACTACTCATACCCAAAACATTTCATGGTCTTCTACTATTTCCTTTCACTCAGTAGAACCACAGAAGTGGTTGCTGTGCTACTTCTTCAATGAAAGTACTGTGATGATATAGCTGTGGCTATCATTCAGTTCTCAGGTGCAGAAGACACCATGACTACACAGATGACATTACTTTGCAGTGACATCTCTATCTTAGGAGTGTTGGTCTTTTCTTGGCACATGTAACTACACACACAGAGAAATGATGCCATTTCAGAGGCTCTTATTCTTTCCCTAATGCCTTCTCCTCACGCCGTAGGTTTGGAAATCGATGAAGAAATGGCACCTGGAGGGAGCAACAAGGGAGATAGGTGTAACTGTGTGTGTAAGTGTGATCCTTCAGAGCTGATGAGGTCAGCAAAGTGACAGTTTCCAGATCACCCATCACGCCACCGGCTGGGTCATCATTCAATGAACACAGGCACTAAGAGAATCCCATGAAGTCATCAACTCACTCTCACTTTCGCCTGCCAGCAGCACTTAGGACCTGATCCTCATTAGGGTGCCTTGCTATAACGACTTTGTCCCAAAGATTAGGAGTTCAACTAAAAGCTAAGCCAATTTTAAAAAGAAATACATTTTTCATGTCCACACATAACGTACAAAGAGCCAACCTCAGCCAAGCGGCTTTGAAATACTGTTGATCCAATGCACCCTTTTTCTTATCCATCCTACTAAAGGAGATAAAATTAATTAAAACCCCACCAATCAAGAATGGCTAAGGGACATGAACAATGCCAGCATCTCTCCTACTCCTAAAGTCCCTTTCCCCCCCCATAAAGAGCAAATGATGGGTGGTCCAACTGCACTGTGGCTCTTTGGAAGCAGGGGGCACAGCAGCCCCTGAAATCACAAAACCAGCAAGTTTTTGATCCCTGGACAAAACATTCCCTCTCTTCAATGAAAAATAAGAAACAAAACCAAACAAAAAAAAAACCAAAACAAAACCCTCACAAAACACACAACAAAAACAACCAAGACCCACCTGCTCCAGGGTGAATGCCACCAACCACGCGCTATCACATCTTTGTACTGCATGATCCCGTACCGCTCCGATCCGTACTTAAAGAATTGAAGTCCCCCAGCACAGGGAACATGTTACGTGTTTGAAACAAGTCTTCTACTGTACAGCTCTATATACACTTTTGGCATTATATCAAATAATACTGACATAAATACAATGGAGAAAGCTCTGCTTCGTTTAGTCACGCCCTCTCACTGGAAGTCACTGGTTCAATTAGAAACTCCCTCTCCCTTTTCTGACCTGCTTTCATCCTCCCACGTTGCTTTCATTACTGTCCTCTTTCTTTTCCAATCCCCATAAAAAAAAAAAAAAAAAAGAAAAAAAGAAAATCACAGAACCACAACTGCAATTTAAATACAGCTTGCACCGTGTCAGTAAATAGGCTCAGTTTTAAACAACTTACAGAGAGTAAACAAAGTCTCTTCTTTAGAGTTGTCTGCCTACAGCTGGAGAAAAACTTCATCCAATAAATCACTATACTTGCATGTGATTGTATAAAAATCAAATGTCTAGTCCAAAAAGGACATAATTTAAATCCAGACAGAACTCACACAACTCCACCACACTGAGCAAGGCGAGAAAGTCAGTAAGAACAGCTTATTTAAGAACAAGAAAGTGCCCAAAAACGTGTCTGGAGATGTGTTTTGCCTGCTTTTGCTTTTTGCTGTAGGTACCTCCTGCGAGAAGCTACAGCAGCCCAAAGACCTCAAGTATACTAAAGAACTTAGGTATTAGCAACTTAAAGGATGCCATTAAAATGTTGGAATGGTGTACAATGTGAGAAACATCATCAACAATTACTCAATTTCTTAAGATTCCTTTATATTCAGAAGCTGTTATTTCTCTTTGATTGGCTCCCTAGTAACATTGGCTCAGATGGTCAGTGAAAACCGCTGATTTGCACACACTTACCTTAGGAACTGAGTTACCAGCTTGAAAAATCAACAGGCCAACAGAATCTCAGTCCCTAAAACACAGTATAATTTGGCTCAGGTGTTGTAACCGCACAGGGAATGTGCAGTAGAAGGCTCCTTAGTTTTATCTTCATCCACTCGAATCAAAACTGAGTGACTGTTAGGAAAAAGGAAAGCACCCACACACAGTTCACAAAATTGGCCAATGTAATAGCTGTGAATTGCTAGTACATAAAACCAGTCAGGATTCTCCCTGTGCATCTATTTTCCCCTGGATCTCACCTTGCACATCACCTGCGAATAGAATATTTCATGAGTGAACTTGACTTTTATTTCCTAAACAAGCGATTCTGTGTCTCCTCCTAAACCACGATTTAAATGTCAGCGAGCCTTTAAAAACCAAGCAGCCACCTTCATAGATAGGAGATTTCTAAATATGCAAAGAGGAGTGGGATTAAATAATAAAGCACTGCTTTTTACAGTCACCATCAGCTCATAATTGCAAATAAGATTTAGCCTGAAGAGGAATGTTTTTAGATGCATGAGGAATCAACTTCAATAAACCTACTGACTGTGACCCCTGCTGCCTGATTACTTGACACAAGCCCCAAATTAGACACAAAATGAGATTTTTCAGACCACTTTCCTGGCAACACAGGGACCCTCTGCTATACTGGACTACCTGAGGATTTGCTCAACCTTGCTTTCAATGATCGAGTGTCTGCAGTGTTCAGAGAACAGTTTCGCCTCTTTAAATACACCGGAAGGTAAGTATTCATCCAGAAAGCAACTTAAAACAAGAAAAAAGAAGTGAATAATAATAAAAAAAGCACAAAAACCTAAGGCTCATGGTTTTCTTTGAATTGCCACCATTCGCTGTAATGCCAAAAATACATAACAGAAGCAGAAACTGTGAATGATTTTGCAAGGAAGTGGTAAATACCTATACTGAACTTGCAAAGGAGGAAGACTCTCAAAAAGCTTAACCTCACTAACCATAAAGACAAATATGTCTTTCTTTCAAACACCTCTTGAAGAGATAACAGGTTCTTGACAGGGATAGGCATTGGTCAGCTCACCATTTCTAACTACCGCTCTATTAAAGTAGTATGTTAATCACTTCTTGCTTTTCCTTACTCTATACCCACACAAACCAAGGAGCTTCATTTACTACAGCTTCCCATCAGCAGAAAACAAGGAGAACCTACTAATCTGTCTCTAAGGGGCTTATTGGTCTGCCCCAAGGTCCTCATCCAGCTTCCCCTGCACCACCTGCAGAGCTCAGACCTCCAAGCCCATCAATCTGTCACAACCACTAATACACGGAGGGAAGCCAGTGGTTTTGGGTGCAGAAAAGCTGTTTGGTCACCTCAGCAAATTCAACTTTAACAGAAGCCAAAACAGGCTATTACACAGAAGGAGCAGCTAAGCTTGTTTTGGTTTTTTTTTTTCTAGCAAGCCTGGAAGTCTCATGGGAAAGAACTGTATGTAAGAAAACAAAACACAGAAGAATCCTGTAGGGAAAATGACTTTGAGCTGAGCTGCCACCCCCAAACGCACGTGTCTCTCCTCTTTGGGGGGAGAAGGGGAATGGAAGGAAGGAAAGAAGGAAGGAAGGAGAAATTTATTGATTCAGTCACAAACCCAGTGAGTGCCAGCACCACCACGATGCCATCCACAGGAACCCAGGACCTCCCACTTTGGTAGCAGGGTGCTATTAGAAATCTGGGGCATCCACAGCTTCAGTTTAGGTCCGCTTCATTGTATTTTCAATAATGTAATAAAAAAACCCCACAATTCTTACATTCCCTGTACTCATCTGGTTTTAGAAACTGTAAGCTCTGACAGCAATAGCACATACAGTGCTTAGTCTAAAGCACAATTTCAAGAGCCATTTAAAAAAAAATAAAAATCTTTAAACACCTTTAGTAAATGGGGACGATTCCCTACCACCTCCTTCCTGCAGCAACACAGTTATCTTTTTATATTTTAGAATATTTTTCTTTTCTTTTTTTTTAAACACAGCATTATTACAGTCTGTAGCCTCTCCTTTAATTCCCTTTCTTCCTTCAACTCCCATACAGCTGTAATCCTTCAAAATGCAAAATGGAAGCAGGTCCTTGTATTCATTAAAAGGAGACTGCTAGACTTACGTAAACTCGCTTTTATACAACTGTGCTTCATCCACCAATTCCAGACTCGTAAAACAATTCACAAACGTTATCAGGATGGAAGCAGAGAGGAGGTTATCAACTTATAAACAGGTTTCCATGCAAACAGCAATTTCCAAATTGGCAAATAAAAATCACCTCTTCAGTAGAGTAAAAAGATGACACAAAACCTGTGAATAGATACACTTTTTTTAACAAAAAAAAGGTTGGTATTTGGCACTAACCTGCTTCACAAAATTATAGGTTTTCCTAGATTTCAGATGTTTTCTTATTGCATCACCCAGGAATTATGTGGTTACACTAACATTAACTGGGTGCAGTTGCAAAATGAGCTGTCAGTATCCTAGAATTAATCAATCTCAAGCATATTGTTTCGTAATTAACTTTATGAATGCATCATCCCACGAATATAAAACCAGCAGCAATAAACACACATTCCATAAAAGGGGGAGAATTAGAAGGCTCTTTTTCAACTTTCTAGGACAGTTAAATCATTCGGAGGCCGCTCTTCATCATTGCTCTCTTTTTCAGGGCGGTTGTGCTGACAGTCTCCAACTGGGGAGCACTTCATATAAGCACATTTTCCTTAAACCTTCCAAGTCATCTAAGTGGGCAGCAAAAACAGGTAGTATTCCCCCCCCACAAACCCTGTGGTTTAATAAAAATGAGCTTTAATGAAAACATGAATTATAAAAGATTCAAAAGCTTTGGGTGTTTTGTTGCTGTTGTTAAATTGATTCATAGGTAAATTATGTTTCTAAGCAATTAATTTATACTTCAGCTACAGCCCCTGCAGTAATTAATAGAGCATCCCCACACAGGAAATAGGCAGAAATTCAGATTCCCATTAACAAATCCTTGACTATTGAAAGAGAAAGAGGAAAATAGGGTATGTATAACAAGTATATTTCTTTTTAAGTGATATAAGCTAGACATTCCTTTCAATTACTGCCATTTTTAGATGCCAAACACAAATATTTAGAATCAAACTGCTAGAGAAATATAATCTCCACCATACCTGTCAACAAATACGATAATGCTTCTGAGAACTGTTGTGGTAAATGGGTTAATGATCCCCCAACAAGATAATCAAACGGACACTCTGAAAATGCACTTTTACTTCTCCTTATCACAGTCCATTTACAACAACCATATGAGAAGATTAGATTAGTCTGGGATGTCAGCACACTAACACCTTATCATCCTTTCTGCTGCTATTGTAATATTACAGTTCTCTTACGTAGTTACACACGCTCCTATTGTGCCCTGATGGCTTTTATGGGGCGTTTGAGGGGGGGGTTTGTGGTTTTGGTTTTTTTTTTTTTTAATAAGAAAAAACATCTGCAGAACACAAATGCAAAGCAGTTATTATTGTCCATTTTTTAAAATGGAAATTGTGTGAATCATCCTCAATTCATGCAGGCTGGCTTTTCAGGTTTGTCAAGTTTAAACTCCACTCAGATGCAAATTACTGGTAAAACTTCTCCCTGCATCTTAATGAGGTATACTATAAACTACGAAGCCAGCTTGAAAACGTTTCTGAGACAAATCTTACTTGACCTAGGTGTCCTAAGCTTTTAAGGAACCAGTATTTTAAGTGAAAGTTTTACCCAACAGCACTTGGCTTCGGCGTGATCTTGACCCTGTGGCTGCTACACCACCAGTTTCCCAGAATAATGCCTGTGCTGGCACAAATGTGCGTGTGTTAAGGATTTTCCTGCACGATAAGCGTGCCCGAGCGGCGCTGCGAAGACTCCCAACCGCTGAGCTCCGAACCCAACCTCTTTTCAAAACATTGCCTCATCTTTTCAAGTATATTCGAGGCCAGAAGGGAAAGCAAATTGTCAAAACTCTTTGGAAGTACTGAACAACCAAACTTTAAGAAGTGGGTTTTCAGTCAGCAGCTACCGCCGTCTCAATCGTTATCTCGATCGCCCCACCCAGGAGCGCCAAGTGTGAAGTACATGGAATAATAATCATCATCATCACCATCATCATCAGAAGGAGATTTCCTTCCCGCAATTCCTGCCCACTGCTGCTTCAAGCAGGGTAGACTGAGCTCTCCAAGAAAAATGAGAAAAAAATCAAGGACAAATGCACTCAGTAGGATTCAGCAATCGGATAGATAAGCTAAAGTCTGGAATTAAAACATGCAAATGCCTGTGCAGCCAAGATAAATGAACAACAAAAAAAAAAGCCCCATCCTAAAGAAAATCAGGGGATGACCTAGATTAAAAGTTATGGACTAGAACTCAGTGTTTAAAGAGGTGGTATCTTTTCTTCCAAGGCATTAATGGAAAACAATCCTAATGTGTCCACAGATCAAGCTTAGTGTTCTACTAAGAGCTAATATTCCTTCATTGCTTGAGTTTCCCCGTTTACCAGAAATGAAGCTTATTACAGGGATGGCTAATCAGTTTTATAGCATCACTTTGGAACCCATAAGTGAATTCTGAATAAGTTTAAAAAGAAGAAAAGAGATTTTAAAAACAATTCATTTGCTGTGAGTGTCACGGAACATGGAGGCCAGATAGGCATTTCCAAAATACTGATGTCACTGAAAGAGGCAAGTAGAACTTGGAAATTACATATGCAAAATACAGTCTAAACAAATGAAGAGAATTCAGAATGCCAATGTTGAAGCACTTCAATTATCCGATATGGTTATGGGAAAGTTTAAACACTGTCAAAACCAGCTTTTATGCCTATAAAATACAATACCAGCATTTCGCCTGACAAGTATTTTCAATTTGTTATCTATGTGCTATTCACCCAGGCAGAAGAAATACAGAAACCAACTGGTTGCTTGACAGTCAGCTTGTGAGCAGAGGGTCTCCAGAATTTCTAATGACAATAATAAATTATGAAATGCAACTTAACTGTTGAGTTACACACACAATTTTACGGCCCCTGCCTTAAGTGGATTTTTAAACAAAAAAAACCCCGTCAGTCGCATACTGAATTTATTTATGACTATAAACCTCTTGGAACAGGTATGAAATTATGTTTACTAGCCTGAAGAAATCCTAATAAAACATTCTGGCAATTTAAAAGAAACACCAGAAAATTATTCCACTGTGTAACTTAATTTTTTTTTTTTATTTTCCCAGTGGTTCACGGGTTGCTGTAAAAATTGTGTGTGCCAAGTTACCTACTACATTAGCTATGATGGTGTCTTGCTCTTTAAATAGATGGCATTGCTATGGGGACAGAGGAAGAACTGCTGGACTGTTTCTATGACGAGAAGGGTAGTGGGAGAAGTGAAATGTGAGCAGCAGGTTTGGAAGCCTGAGGTATTTTTTCACTTCTGTTTTGTATTTTTTCCACATACACAGGAAACTCCCCTGAGGGGAGAAAGACCAACTTCCCTACAGCTAAATACGTGTAACACAGAAAAGCAATTCAATGTTTCCATACTCTAACCAAAAATGAATCAATAATCTATATGTATCAGATAAAAACTTCAACACTGAAATAATGAAATTCCATTTTCCCGTCTCCAAAATTTCTTCAGACAACAAAGTCTTTGCAGGAGTAGACAATTCAAGAGGCAAAAGACTAAATGCCATGCATCATCATCGTCATCTACCTCCGCATTTAGAGAGCTCATTCCCTTCCTCAACCCCAGACTATTACCCATCCATTCCACTCCACTCCCTTTTGCTGCTGCAAAGCAAGTGAGGCAATGACGAGGAAGAAGAGTTGACACAGGCCACCCAGAGGTGCAGGGTCTTCTGCTCCCACTGCCAGAGGATGTCTGGGTTACTCTTATTGAGACCTAGGCTCCAGCAATCCATTTGGCCATCTCCAACAGAAAGATTAATGGACAGCATAGCAGCCTGTACCAGGAACAGCGTGGTGAGTAGGACTCGGGAGGTGAGCATCCTCCTGTACTGGGCACTGGTGAGGCCCCACTACCAGTGCTGTGTCCAGTTATGGGCCCCTTCCCACAAAAAAAAGACATTGAGAGGCTGGAGTGGGTCCAGAGAAGGGCAACAAAACTGGTGAGGGGTCTGGAGAGTAAGTAACTCTGATGAGGAGAGGCTGAGGGAGCTGGGGGTGTTCAGCCTGGAGAAAAGGAGGCTGAGGGAAGACCTTCTCACTCTCTACAACTCCCCAAAAGGAGGGTGTAGGGAGGTGGGGGTCGGTCTCTTCTCCCAAGTCACAGGCGATGGGACAAGAGGAAGTGGCCTCAAGTTGCACCAGGGGAGGTTCAGATTGGATATTAGGGAAAATTTCTATGTGGAAAGGGTTATCAAGTATTGGAAGGGGCTGCCCAGGAAGGTGGTTGAGGCACCATCCTTGGAGATATTTAAAAGACTGTTTGACACAGTGCTGAGTGACATGGTTTAGTGATGGGGTGTTTTATCAGTGTTAGGTTGATGGTTGGACTAGATGATCTGAAATGTCCCCTCCAACCCAGGCTATTCTATGACTCTAAGAGTAAGAACCAGACAAGCCTAAGTGGTACTTCCCCTGAACATTCTCCTGTCTATGACTATTTTCAGTTCAGGGGATTTCTGAGCCCAATGTTGATGCCAGGAATAAATACAGCTTTTATTCATAACTGGATTTCACATGGTCCAAGCCTACTGTAGACAGTGAAGGACATGCACTATGTGCTTTAGAGACCAGTGGGGAGAGAAGAGCCCAAGGGATCATTCTGCTCTCGAACAAGGCAACACCAGATACGCCAGGGAATCTGAAGGCAACTTGGCATCATCAGTACGACCAGCCTCGAGGAGCCACCCCACCCTAGAATCAAAATTCAGTTTTAACACATAAGCAGAGCCAGTTTAATATTGGAGTGGCATCTGAAACGCCTGCAGATCACCCAGCTCAGAAGCCCCAGACACTCACCACTGCGACAGAACCCCACCGCTCTCGGAAGGTACGCGCAGAGAGCCAACCGTCAGGTACGGCGTCGTAATACAAATGCTTATTAATAACATTAATTACCAACAGTATGGGAAAGCATAATCAGCCTCCACCAGTCATGTATTTAGTTCTCACAAAGCTAATTTTAATAAATAAAACAGAGCTCTTAAAAACAACAACAACAACAAAAAGAAGCTGCAGATCCAGATGAGTTTTTTGAGGAGTTTTTTGGGGGGTTTGTTTGGTTTAGTTTATTTAAGTTTCATTTTTTCATCCCAAGGAAAGGCTTTTCTAGTTTTCCCCAGAGATTGGCAACTACAAAGCACAATGTCCTTTAGGAAATATACCTTCATTAACTCCACAAACAACACCATAACAGGCACCCAACACCTGCTCAACCACACTATTTTCAATAGTTGCAAGATCTGGTCAACCCTGCCAGCACTCCTCAGGACAAACCTAAAGTATACTCACCATCAGGCCACCACACTTCACAGGACACAAGGAACACAGAGAAGTCCCGAGATCTCCAGTCATCCTGACTGGTTTTCCAACAAAACCCACCCTTTCAGGTATATTGAAGCCCCTGTTAAAAGGACTCCCTGAACTTGGTGGCCACCCAAGAGATAAATCTTGCAAGTAGCAGGAGTTACAGGTGAATATGGCTACTTACAGAAACAATAGTCTGCCAAGACCTAGGGCACGTTAAACTCTTAAGGAGATGCTTCTAACAGCTACAATCAATTGTGGACACTGTAGAAAGCTGACAGAATACAAGGAATCAAGAGGACTGAGAAAGAAAAGCAAGTGGACAGTGCAATAAATGGCCTCAGGCAGAAGGAAACGTAGTGGATTCCATTGCAGATTACTTGGCAGAAGAGAAGCTGATAAATGACTCAACTCTGAGGAGAACAGCATGAAGTTACTTTTGGCTTCCGAGCCAGAAATTAAGAAAGCAGCTGAAAAAAAAAAAAAAAAAGAAAAGAAAAAAGGAAGAGGCCACAGAGAGAAGGAGCAATGAAGATCTGGGACAAAGCTTAAGCTTTTGCTTCCTGTTTCTCCAACTACGGCCCAGTGTTGCAAGACTGAAGGTTTGAAGGTTCCTTTTAGCAGAGGAGGAAGGTTGCCCACATGGAGCCTTGCTGGCTGGAACTAATATTCAATTCTGATATCCAAAGGATAAAAAAAGTGACTTTTTAAATTCTGTTGCAAAACGAAGGGCAGGGAGGAATGTCAAAGGGCTGGATGAGCGGCTTAAGCACCGAGAGGAAACTGAGGCTCAACGTCGAAAGAAAAAGCGCACGCACCAAGTGTTACACGTCTACAAGTTCACAACAAGCGTGTGACAAAAATCTACAAGCTACTAAAGATTCATCCTCTGATGAGAACAACAAATGCAGGAAAGAACTATTTCAATCAAACTGGTAGTGGGCTCATCTATATTAAACCACCCTGGTATGAATACCTTCTCTCAGGTTCTGAAAATGTATTAAAGGACAGGAAATCTGCTGTTTTTACTCAACCACTGAACCAGGCAAAAAGAAAAGCTACAGTTTTAAGCAGAGAGTTACACACGCTCTTTTAACCCGTCTTATGTTGGGAGAAACTTTCTGTATAGTAAATATTAATTCAAATTGTACTACCAAGCTGGATAACAAACAACCTGAAGTTTATCTGTATACACATATCCCTTTGGGGGCAATGCTTATTTACAGAATTTAGCTTCCAAAACCTGGTCTCAGCTTTCCTTTGTTTGCTTTCATCACTTCAAAAACAATCCTTTCTCCCGGTCCTGTTGCTTTAGAAATGACCCATGCTAGTAAGAACAAAGTGTCCTTTTTCTTCACAGCTTTCAATATACTCCCTACAAAGCCACTAGCAACAGATTGCAGCCCCTGAATTCATTCAAAGTTCTATTTTCTCCGTCCCTCTTGGAGTAGCACAAGGATAACAAAATAGTAATAGGTTCCCATACACTTTTAAGATGATGAAGAGGACTGAAACACGGCAAGACAGAAGGGGAGTGAAAGGAAACAATGAAACTCGAGCAAAATAAAGTGACCCTTCTCTATGTCTTCTTCCTACCCTTCTTCTTCTCCTCCCCCAAATACATTTCCAACCTTCATAATATTAACACTTCGGACCTTTCTTTGGCTTTCCCCATATAGCTTAACATTCCTCAGCTCGCTCTATCTATGTTTTGTCTTGTTACACAAGTTAACCGGGATTCTTGAATTCTTTGGATTCTATTTTCTCTTCAGTCCTCACCAGTTCTTGATCTGGGAGACATACAGCACAGCAGTAATCATCAGACATCCCCCCTCACCACCACAGACACCGATATGGCTAAGGTCCAAGTTCCAAAACGCAAGGAATAGGGTTTGGACTTAACTGAAAACACCCAGTTGTTAGATGATCCCATTGGTTCAGTAGTTGACAGTGACTTTCCCCGGTGGCGATGCTCTAAGCACCCCACAAGCCTTACAGGGCTGGTAACAGCAAAAATTGGGAGAGGAGGGAGAAAGGAACATGAGAAATCCAGAACAAGGAGCAAAACTGTTGGGAAAGGAGTCTGGAAGTACTGCTCTGGACAAAGGTAAGCAAACACAGATGGCCCAGGAACAAAGGGAACAGGGCTTATACAGAAAACTCATGGGTGAAAAAAAGGGTAGAGAAAGTATTCTGGTGTATGCTCCTTAAAAACAACAAAACCCCACCAAAAATCCCCCCAAAATCCCCCATATATAGAATTAAAGCTAATTGAGCGGTGGTCACAAAATTCAGGAGAGAACAAGCCTGAAAGGAAATAAGAAAAATTTAAAACCCCAACATTAATTCAATATGCTGTATATGTAACAAGAAGCAGGAGAATTGACCAGATCTAAATCAGAATCAGAGGATAGGAATGTCCAGCAGCGGCTACACGCATTTTTCAACTGATGTCAAAACAAAAAAAAGAGAAAAACATTAGCTAGGAAAGCAATGCAGACTCTGGTAGAAATGTATCTTCAACCTTAAAAAAAAGAAAACCAACATCGTTACTGAAGGAAATTGCCTAAAATCAGGACAATTATTGGGAGAAAACCAAATATAATGAAGAAATATCAAAAGTGCCACCAGTAAAATCACACACCTTAAACAATACCCACACTTTGAATCCTATGCACCAGAAGCACACAGGAAAACTTCCAGTAAGTGCAGACGTCTCTTATCTCTACAGATGTAATACTCATTACTGCTTAATAATTTCTGGCAAACATAGGCCTGTTGCTTTTTGGGTTTCTTAAGAACCGTTCTAACAGAAAAAGATAAAATTTCAAATCTGAACTGGTGCAAGATGACTTTCATGACTGTGCAAACTGACAAGTCTAACCAGTCTGCAGCTAAGTGCCATACAGCAGTAAGGGGCAACAGCTAACAGTCAGTTCAAGGTTTCCAACTTCTTATTAAGTATTGAACAATATAAAAAAAAAAAAATTAAGATTTTTGTCCAGAAAAGCCATCTGGATGAAACACTGGAAAACCCCTGAATATATCCAAAGAGTACTTATGTATGTTATTTCCATATGGAAATTCAGCCTAGATTCGGGGACCACTCACAGAGGGACTGGTTTCAAACTCTACCTGGCCAGGTACCTTCAGCATATCCTCTGAAGTCACCTTTTCTTTACTGCAGTCTCAAAAGCTACGTGAGGATGCAGCAACTAATGGAAAAGAAGACCAGTTATCCTTACAGCTCAAGGGGTCCAATAAAAAAAGAGTTGTCCTAGGCTTTGTAGCAGCCTTTAACACTTAGAAGTAACGGTTAAGAGCCTGGTCCACTTTTCCTTTGCTCCCATATCAACCATTTATCACTTCAACAAACTAATCGTGACTAAAACTTCTCAATAAGACCTTTTTAAACCACGGTTTCATAAGGACTCTTTTGTTTTGCCTGTTAACTATTGTGAAATACAGGTATTTTGCCCATTGCAAATAAAAATGCAGAAAGCTCTGACGTTTGCTTTAGCGTAGTTTTCACGTTTGTTTTGACACAGTTCTTAGTATTTTGGGAGTGATGCTATCTAAACGTAAGCACTGCAAACACAACTCTTATTTACTGTATTATCTAAACTGAACATGAGCTTGGCCAATGTCTGTATTAAAATAGGCACTAGAGTAAGTTTTTCTGCCTTAACTTTCCCGTTTCTGATGACCTCTATGGCAAAACAAAAGTTACTTCAGACCCAGAGAACTCCCTATTTTCTATCTCTCCCTAATATATTCTCCTATCACTCTTGCAGACAAATTAAGGGGCACATTCGCCTCCACAATCAGCAGCAAAGCAACCAGTGATGGAAATCTTGTAAATTTAGTGGCTGAAACGAAGGCTACGCGGCTCTTCCAAAGAGGAAGCCTGATCCCAGATACTTATTTGTATTAACTGCTCTGCACAGCTCATTAACAAGAGATTTGTAATGCACGTGTAAACAAAACAAATCAAAAACACCCCCAACCATGCAATACTAAAAAAAAAAAAAAAAAAAAAAGGCAAAAGGAAAAACCCAAACCAAAACCAACACCCCAGGAGGACTCAGTGCTGGCAAAGAAGTGAACAGCAGAAGGAAAAAAAAAAAAAAATTGGCCAGAAAAATACTTGGACAGAAAAGACATGTCCAAAATAGTTTAGCTATATCCCCCTCACTTCTGGAAGATATTACATTGTTAAAGATTTTACTAGTCATCACTGTATATCTAGCACAAAACTAAGAGAGCATGAAAAGAAACACACATGGAGAATAACACCAGTCTTTCAATCAAGCTTTTCCTTTTCTGAATTCTCACACTCACTACTGAAGCCAGAATTGGATGGCTGATTTGGAAAGTGGTAAAATATTTTGAATGTAAAAATAAATACCTAGACTGAATTTCTTCAGCGCTGTAAGGACATGGCCACAGCACAATGCAGCCCTGCTTCATCTTCCTTCATGCCACATTTACCCACTGCTCCTGCCCTTATCCATCGCTTTTATGTCTCAATTATGGTAAAAGTAGCATCACTCTGGTGTTTGTTCTAATAGCCTATTACCAAAGCATATTCATTATGAATACAGTCACCCTTAATCTTCCTCACCATACCCTTCTGTCATGCAGACTCACAACCTAAGAAAATCTGCTCTCTCTTGACCACCCTCCGCTTTTCACACAGTCCCAGCGGGGAGAGAAGACGCGATGCCACCCCTCAGAACCCAGCAAACCCCCCGCACGGCCCAGAACCACAAAGAGCAACCAGAACCGAACGGGGAGACAGCAATTCTCCTTCCACCTCTCCATGGCCTCTGCATTTGACCTTGGCAAGTCACTGGGGTGTTTTTTTTTTTGTGTGTGTGTGTGCTTGTTTTTTCATGTTCAGGACATGAAGGGCTTTTACGCAGATGGCTGGAACAACAACAACAAAAATAACTGAGTAAGTTTAATTATTATTTATTCTGTTATGCCAGGCCTTAGAACTCTTCCGCAATGGCATAAACTCAGAGTGAGCACAAGCACCTCTGATGCTCCAGACCTTCATTTTGAAGTTCCCTTTACGTAAAAGTGCTGGTGAAAGCAGTAACCAATTATCAGAGACCCCCCCACACACCCCCTGTATCAAAAGCTCAGTTTCACAAATCCTTCTGCTGAGCAAACAAGTTTAACTTTCTTTTCTACACTGGTAGTTCCTAATCCACAGTTTGCAAGATCCTCTGCCACTGCTCCCAGCCAAAATTACAGAGTTAAAGTAAGACCTGCCAGGAAAAGTAGGATATTGCCCAGAGAGTATTTTTCACTCTGTGCCATTTTGATGGTCCGTCAAAAATCAGGGACCAATATTTTACATAATTCGATTCCGTCCCTCAGGCTTAGAAAATTCTGAATTTCATGGCTGCCTGATCAAATTTCATTCTGATACCAAGTTTCCTGGTAATCTCCCAAAGTACCACACATTGGAAACAGGCCACAAGTACAGCTTTGAAAAAAAACCCCAAGTGCAGATGAAGTTTTCTACAGACCACCCAATGTTATCGAGAATACCAGTAGAAAGACTTTTTTTTTTTACAGAACAATTTCTACATTTGTCCTTACTCATAAAGGGAAAATTATAAATGTTCATTCTGCTACTCAAGTCACTACTAAAAAATAGATTGACAATTGAAAGCCTGACTAGAAGTCACTGCAATATAAACCTTTGAATCTCACCTACCAGAAGCAGCAAAATTAAATAAAGTAATAGGTGTAATCCCACATCGAGCAGTCAAAAATAACCACTTCCCAACAGAGTTTGTTGCCTATTACAACAAGTGTTCTGGGTTTTGAATATTCTGATGAAATGGCACTTCACCCAAGTTAGCCATGCAATTACAATGAAAAGGAGATAGAGTTCTTGCTCCTGAATAAGAAGCAAGTGAGGAAAAGCTGTACCTTAACACAA
The DNA here is from genome assembly GCA_013400055.1 of Nycticryphes semicollaris. Lineage (NCBI taxonomy): Eukaryota > Metazoa > Chordata > Aves > Charadriiformes > Rostratulidae > Nycticryphes > Nycticryphes semicollaris. The sequence goes on along the minus strand of VXBJ01000763.1, from coordinate 282,603 downwards.
CTACCTTAATGTCTTCACTTTTTCCAAGCAAAGCAATGAAAACAACTTATTTAAATAATTACAGAAATACATATTCAATAAGAATGTCTTGAAGACTTCTCTACATAAAAAGACATCTTTGAAAAAGGAGCCTCATGAAACTGCTGAAGAGACATGCAGCTGACTGAAACATTCAGATTGCTTTAGGAAGAATAAATCATGGCTCAGCAGCACGTCATTCAGTGAATAATCTGATCAATCAAAACAGCAAAACATTATAATGATTATATCTAATGGTAAAATTTTATAGATCAGTCAAGTTTTTCAAAAATCACACCAAAAAATATTAAATAGAACACAAAGATAGTGTTTATCCTTGTAAAACTCTTGTCAATAGCCTCTGTCGATTGTAAGGCTGTAAAACCATGACCTTAATCAAGCGAGGTCTCACACCACACATACTGAAACCCCTGCCTTCTTTCCTTTCATGGTAAAAAAAGCTAAGTTTGCTGCTGCAGCTACATAGTTTATGCATTTACAAACAAAAAAGCATGAAGATACGTGGCCATATATCACCTTCTGGCTAACTAAGAGTTGAAGAGTATGAAGTACTTTTTAGTAAATAATGAAATTATTTTAAGTAGGCCACTTTTCAGAGCTGATGTGCACTATAACGTCACAAAGAAACAGGTGCTGAAAAAGCTTCTTTAGGTTGTAAAGCCTTTTTTTTTAAAAAAAAAAGAAAAAAGTTTGCAACCACAAAATACACACACGAGGGAGAATTATGAGTAAAGAGCACCACAACATAAGTAGAACCCCAGGAAATGAGATAATGTCAAACTCTAAGTTTAGCACTTACTTTTCCAAGAGTTGGTAAGAATATAATGATATGGAAATTACTACTTTCTATTAATAATTTTCTCTTCAAAGAAATGTATTGGCCGTTTCCTTTTCTGAGTATTTACACTGGAAAGAGATACCAATAATTCCATATTACTTCCTTGCCTCATATAATCTTAATTATTAATTACTATGATTATGTTTAAGCATTTCCACTTACAAATAATGAAAAAAAAATAATCAGTAAGATCAAGAATTTTACACCTGTAATTACAAACTTGCCTTAAACTACTATATAAAGGCATACCCAGTTTTGTCAACAGAATTAAGATTTCATCTGACAGTCAGCTACTGCCGTTTATCTTTTTCCCTTATTGACCTACACACACAGGAAAAAATAAGCAACTCTTTAAAAGGAAGCAACACTACAATTACTCAGTTTTTAAAAATGCTGCAATAACGTGATTTTTTTTAAAAATCCACTTAATAGTACCTTTTCCCTGTGCAATGCTCTTGGGAGGCAGTGATTCAGCACGGCACAGTGTCATATAGGTCATTTAATAATGCGCTTGCGATTAATATCCAAAGAATTTAGGGTGCCAAGTATTACAAACATAAAAAAAAGATGTCCTGAATCTTTAAAATTCTGCAGATGTGATTTCCTCTCCAAACGTGAAACTAATATTTTGCATAAACTACATTCTTCATTCCCAAGAGAGATTCAAATGTACTGCATAAGACAGAACAATTGTTTCTATTAAACATGAATTTTACAAATCTAAAGTTACCATTTCTCTCTTCCATTTTATGAAAAACCAACCAGCCTAGAACAGGTACACACAGCACCTTAACTCTTCACCAAAAAGGATACTAACATTTTTTCAAAATCTTTGCCCATTAAGGCACCACAGGTCTTTTAGGAAGGGTTTAGAGGTAGCTATAGGCTACTTCAGCTTCTTTTCATGTTATTTTTAAATATAGAAATTGCTTAAGTTCAAAATAATGAAAACCAGCCCCAGACTTAATTATTACTGCAAAATAGAAATTAGCAAGTCACAAGAAAGAAACTCTGTCGTATTCACAAACCCACAATCATTTATGCAATTCATAGCGTGGAACAGCATACTTAAAAGAGACTTATCTCTGCAAAGAGATATCGGCAAAGGATATTGCCTTTTAACTAGCAGTAAAAAATGCACGCATATTATGCCTAATAAAACAGTCTACAGATTATTTCTGGAGAAATCAAGCTATAAAAAAGATTATTTTCAAAGTTTCCTTTTGCTCTCTATCAACCAGAACAAGTCAGAAATGACAGAGCTACTTAATTCAACGAATAAACACTGAAAGCAAATAAAATCCCGATCGAGAGCTTAACTTCATCAAATCACTTCTCCTGAAACTACAAAATGTGAGAAGAAATGTGCAAGCATCTCAGAAGATTCCTTCAAGAACACAGCGCTCACAAAGACTTCCCGACAGCCAGACTTAAGACACCGACATCCTCCTTGATAATGATTTAAATGTTAGTCACATAAAACCATCTACTCATTTGATTGTAAACGAGTTTTTCCCAACCTTTAACACTCATCATGTGCATATACACAATACAATAGCTGTAGTTATGCTATTACTCAAATCTTAACAAGCACTACGTTTAAACCTCCAGTGACAGTAAAAACTGTAGCCTGAAGATCCCATCCTTGAATTCTACTCCTATCATCCATGTAATTCTGTTCCCACCCCTTGAGCCTCACTGAAACCATTCTCACTAACATCTTTGGCAGCCCAACCCTCTGATGAAGCCCAGAATCAGTATGTAAATTCTTATCTTCATAGACCTATCAATCGCCCAAGACGACCAGCAAGGACTCTCTTCTGGAAGTGCTCTCCCTGGTTTCCTCGGCGTTGTCACTCTCATGATTCATCCCGTAGCGTTTGAATTGTTCCTTCGGTGCATCCTCCTGAAGGAGCCTCCTCATTCACCTGTACGACTTTATGAATTGTGTAACAGGTTTCTGTCTTGCATCCCTTTCCATTCTCCTCCACTTTACCCGTGGCCAGGATTCAAATCCAACTATTAACACCCTTTCTACTTCCTATCTCCCATGTTTGTCCAAGCTAACACCTCAGCTTGCAGCTCTCTTTCTCTGCACAGATGCCTTACTATCAGCTCAGCCTGAGCAAAGACAAAACACGGGTCCTGCTCTTTCTACCATCACCACTCCAGTCTCCCTTCCACCACTGCAAGTCACTGGCTTTCAGGATTCTTAAAGCATCAACCCTCAAACCATGGTTCTCTATAGGTCCTAGAAATAACCTGCTTTTAAGACCCTGGCAATGCCCATAACATCACCAAGATACACCTTTAGTAGCTTAAATTTTATCTTGCGACCACAGCAGTTCACATCTGAACTAGCGAGGCATCCTTCTCCATCTGTCAAAATCCAGAGCCGACCCTGTTTCCGTTTATTCCGTGTGTTCCTCTCTAGACAGCTTTTTTAGCCTAAGGTCAGATCACACAAGTCTTCCCTCCTCTGCCCTGCGTCTCTTGAGCGGCATCCACCTCACTCTCTATTTCAAGACCCTTACTGGTCAATGTCCCCATCCTAAAATTACTAATCAGGGCGCAGATTGATAAACTGTTACTTTTTCATCTCTCAACTTCTTTTCTGTTGCCCTCGCGGTTGGGAGAGCTTCGCAAAGCAGTACCACCTTCTTTCAAAAACCTCCCACAAGTTTTTTCCGTAGATCTCATTAAAAACAAACAAACAAAACGACCGGATGGGTAGCACGCCTAGACCACCACGTTAAAATTTACTGCACTGACACCAAACTTTCTTCTTTATCATCACAGATCTGATGTGTCTTCTCTTACCCTTAAATCGTTCAGCATTCTGGAGGAAACACCTTTTAACCGCAGAAATTCAGGATGACTAATTCAGACAAATGACTTAAATAGTCTGATACTTAGAAAAGTGTTACTAAAACAGTTTTCTACTTTAGAGTGGCTATGGAAAACACCACACCAGTGATAAGCCCACTCAAGTTATTTTTGTCTTTTTCAAGGCTTCTCAACCTCTGAAAAATAATCCAAATTCTATCTCGTGTACCGCTGTTACAGACTTCTTTACTGCTAATCAAGTACTCGAACCTGTATCTAGCATTTACCATTTTTATCTACTCTTTTCTAAATTTTATTCACTTGTTTGCTGGTATAGGAATCTTTGCAAGGTTTGGGGTTTTTTTTTGGCAATGGCTTCTTGCATTATTTTCTAGTAATTTAAAGATGAGGCTGTCCCAGGCTAGATCATTCCACGTTTTATATCATGTTAAAATGACACAAAATTAAGTTCTTGGGATTAGAAGCGTTCTCTGTCCTATGGTTGTATTAGGCCTAGCACAGCAAATTTCAAACTAATTGTGCCCTAAATGCATTTTTGTAGTATCAGCAATTATTTGTAACAGTGTTTTGCACTCAAAACATGCTTCCCTAATTAAATAACGTTCTTATTAATTTTGCCATCTTAAAATAACGAGTTTTGCTAAACCACTGACAAGCAAAACAAAAATACTCCACAAACCCCCAAAATGCCATCCTATTATCCCAGCCATAAATTAGCCACTTCATTTCAAATAATAGGTCAGAGAGTTCCTAACTCATTTCCAGTGACTTGGTTCATGTTTCTGTGTACCTTCTCACTGTATGTAGTTCTGCCACTGTTCAGCTGAGGTTCCCTACAAGCAGTTTTGATCAAAACTTTCCTTGTAATGGAAGCAGGGGGAACGTGCCACACGCTGCGAGCAAGAAACTGGTAACGCACCCCACCAGCCCCCCTAACAGTGCCACAGTAAATTCCTACTGTTCCATTCTGACCCAGCATAAACATAGGTACTGTCACTTAGGCTTAGGCACACAGTTTTCACTGAGGGGGGGGAATAAATAAACATGTTTTTTTAAATTCAGCTTACACTGGCTGCAGCAAAGCCATATGCTTTATCTCAAAGTTTGAGAACCCGTAAGAACTGCACGCTGCCCGTGCAAATACAATGCGGTGTTTGGGTACTACATTCTTCAGTTAGGGCTTTTTAATTACAAGTCAGCTTTTACAGAACAGTTCAGAAGGAAAACTGTCTTTACTGACTGTTTTGAAAAAAAAAATAATAATATAATAATTCAGCTACTGGAGTATCAACAATTTTTAATCCTAATACACACAATCAGAGGTGCACTCCCCAAACCAAGTCATATAACATATAAAGTAATCTAGCTACAACATCAACCAGAGTTAACAGACTTCATTTTAATAGTGCTAAAAATATTTAACAACAAGAAAACAAGGCTGCCTTTTAGAGAACTGGACTTAGACATTTTGAACAATAAATCTAGCATTAAAAACTTAAGCTACACACAATTTCTCCCACTCTTATGAAATGCTCTTTTTCCTAACATTCAAATTATTTGAGCATTTATTTATAAAAGAAAAAGCTACAATTGCTATTGTCAACATTTTAACAGATCTCCAAGAAGGGTAAAAGTAATGTCACAAACATGAGAACACTTCTGACAAACCTGTGGTAATAATAAACAAAAGGAAACGGAGCCCAAACATTCAGATAAATAAACGAACATAAACGTGGAAAAACTTAATCACTAACTAGAGCGCAGACCAATACTTATAGCAAACTTTAAAAGCATTTGTTCCCTTCTTTCAACTATAACCTCTAAAATAGTACACTCCAGGAACGATAACAAACAAGACCAGCTTCCCTAAAGAACATTTAATTAGGAAAACGTGTATGAGCAGCAAGATGCCTTTATCAGGAGAGAAATCAAGCAAAGGCTTCGATATAGTTTTCGACAAACAAGAGTGAGGAATTGGAAACACTACTGCAGCCAAACAAAACACCAAAATACCATAATGCTACCTTCTCCATGAGAACAAAAGCATCAGCCACCAACTCCACCCCACCCCCAAGCAGGCTGTTGCTCTCTAACCACAGAGCCAATGCTGTAGACAATGTAATCCCACAGGGAAGACAGGAGGTCACAGACACACTGTGAAATCATAAAATAAGGTCCGTATTTTAGAAAAGACACAGTAGGACTTTCAACAGCCAGGATTTCATTTGGAACAAACAGGTGGAGGATAGAAACTGCCTGTTCTCTTGACTGCTCCTTTCTATAACACTTTAGAGGGAAGTCACACATGCTCTGTATAGTCCAAAATTAAGGACACACAACACTTAAGAGCAAGCAGCAGAATTCAAGATGTGGTGAGGATGGCAATGTGCAATGTTAACACCACAGGTGAGATTTCGTCCTGTGTGCCAGCAGTGGACCTGTTATTATTCATCAGCTGTAGGTGGCTAAGAGGGTGTCACTTATTATAGTGACACACGCTGCAGCTGGCCAGCCATGATTAAGTATTACCGAGTGTGGTTGAAAGGGATGGCAACTATCATTCATTATGATCCAGCCTGGCTTAGTGGGGTGGGGAGGCTGCTAACCCTCGCTGCAACACAATGTTAGGAGGAAGGCAGCTAAGAGAAACTCAACAAAGCCCGGGAATGGTGTGCAGGGAGGAGAGAAAAAGCAACCTCAGCCCCCTAGACCGAAGGGCCGGGTGCCCCCGCTAACAGGGGTGGGCAGCCTGACGGCGCCGGGCTGCTCCACCGCGGCGTCCGACAAGTGACAGAGCCGCTGAGATGGGCAGCCCGAGCAGGGACCTCCCGCCGGCCGCCACCGTGCCAGGGGGGCCGCGATACAGCGAGGACCGGCCGCGCTCAACTTCTCCTCACTACGGGAGAAACCCCTTTGTCCGGGCTCTCCCGGTCTGTAGGCGAGAAAGCCCGGAGGTCCCCCTGCTGCGGTAGGATGAGCGAGCCGAGGCGACGGAGAAAGGGGAACGGCCTGTGCCAACCCCGGCTCCATTCCTCGGGGAGCCCTCAGAGAAGGACCCGCTCCGGAGCGGCAGGGATACCCACTGACCCTGCACAGAGTCCCGGCCGGTAAGAAGGGGAGCAAAGGAAGCACCCAGCCTTGCCGGCAACCTCGGCGCCGGCAGAAGACCCTGTCGGAGAGCCCGGCGGCCGGCGGCCCCTCAGCCGGGGCGCGGGGGGCCTCCTCCCGTGCGCCCACCCGGGGGGGATCCTAGCCCCCCAGGCTTTTCCCTCGCGGGGCCTGCCGCCGGGCCGCCCGGAGGTCAGCCGCCGCTTCCCTAGAGAAGCGGCGGAGACGCCGAGGGGCGGGAGCCGGGCAGCCAGCGCCCCGGCACCCCCAGAGAGCGGCGACTCCCGGCGCGGCGCGGCGAACCCCCCGCACTTACCCTGTCACAACAGGCGCCATCTTCCACAAACTCTC
>VXBJ01000763.1:238851-275406 GCA_013400055.1 Nycticryphes semicollaris | reverse complement strand
TCAGGGGCGGGGGGGGGGAACTGACTGCCAGTGCGCGGGGACGCACCGGCTGGGGCAATGGCAGAACTCGTCCCCGCCTCCTTCCCACTCAACAACCCCCGCCATGGGGAGCACGTGTGGGGCCGCCCGCCTCGTGCCGCCGGTGGGCCTGGCACATGCGCGGCCCGGCGGGCCTAGGCCTCACCCGGCTTCCGGACGCCCCGGGCCCAGGCTTCCCTGTCGCCGAGTTCAGCCGTGTTGTAAGAACCGGGTGCCGGGCCCCGGTGCCATGGCTTTCCTTGCCTCCCCCAGCTGGACCCTACAGGATCACCAGGCCACGGGCCCTTCGCACAGCAGGGAGCACTGGGAGAAGGGCAAAGGCTTTTTCCCCTCAGTGTCAAATATATGTTCTCTTCAGGAGGTCACACCAGAGCCGTTGTGGAAGTTTTGTCCATAAGTGACATACCTGCATTGTCTAAATCACTTAAACCGTATTAAAAAAAAACACACTAAGCTGATAACTGTTAAACAGCTTGGGTTTCCTACCAGACCTGGAAAGAAAGCCAAAACTCACCAACTAGGTAACCTGTCTCATTAGTTTTGGTAGCTTTGTCACGCTGNGAACCACGGTGCTCTCGCGAGAGCAGGCGAGGCAACTCTCGCGAGAGCCGGGCTTGCCGCCGCTTGGGGGGTGTGGAGCGAGGGATTCCCTCTGCCGGCGGGGAAGGACCAAGGCGTGGGGGGAAGGGANAATTCATACAGATCTAAGAAACTGGTGGGAAATAGGAAAAAAATTATTTTTCCAAATAATGAATAAAAACTAACAGTAGGAGGCTGGGATCTAGAGGCACAGCTATTAGAAGGATCTATTAGATTTATTATGTCACTTTTTCCAAATACCGTTTTTAAGTGAAAAGCCTGTTCTCAAAATTTTATTGTCTGCAACCAAAATGCATAAGGTACATTTGTTGAGCAAACAAAAATTATTGAGGCAAAAAGGTAGGACTGCCAATAATGAAGCAAACCCTGTGGTGACTTCTCAGGCTGCTGAATAAAGGCAATTTTGGATTCATTTAACGTTAACTGATTTCAAGGTGATCATCTGTTAGAAAGCTCTGTTGGAAAATTAATCCTTTTACATTAAAAGTTCTGTCCTGTCCGTTCAACTTCCTCCATATCTCTAGTATGACACGTCAATCTAGCCTCAAGCACAAATGTAACATTGATTTCAAGATCCACTGAGATTCCAAAACCCACATAATTTCTATTTCTTCACCTCCGTAGCTTTCCTGTCTCCCACATGAGGAAAAAAATGAGCATTTCGGTAATCCCGTGAGTGTGATTTTGGGTTTCTCTCCCACGTATGCTGCTCCGCTGCTAATACTAATTCAATTAATAATGTCTCAGATGAGTAAAATCATGTTTTAAGAGATTGCTTGGCGACAATGTTTGCTGTAATTCTACTCACTGTACAAACAGCTATTGTTTGCTATCATTAAGGGACTTTCCCCATCGTGATTTCGCCCTCCTCATTAGGTATGAAAGGACTTTGATTGGCTCGCTCAACAGGCGCAGTTCTCGGCAAAAGCACAATGCAGACTGGAAATCCTCTGTATTGTTTGCAAAGGGCAATTCATAATCCCTTTGGAAATTTCTTCCTAAAAACATCTTCTCTCCTTTTTTTTTCTTTTTTTTTTCTTTTTTTTTTTTTTTGTCCTCTCTCCCAAGGCTAAAGTATGAGCTCAGCTCGTGCTAACTTCGTGCCATTAAGAATGGTTTCTGGATATTTGCCATGGACTGTCTCTAGATGGTCATTTTCTGGGGCCCCTCTTTTAGTGTGTTTTGAATCAAACTGGAAAAATCTAAAAATACAGCACACAATAATCTGCCATGTCTAGACTCTTTTAATAATTTACAAAGAAGGCATTTTGATTAATAACCAGATTAATTGGATACCGGAGCAGGTATATTATTTTGAAGAATTAATAATTACAGAAACTATTGTAATCCTTTCCATCACTGACAGAGGGACATTATAAAACAAATAACCATTGACTTTTTTTTTTTCCTTTTTGATTATAAACAATCTGCAGTTCAAAAGGCCAGGAATACTATTCAAATCAAAAACAATAGCCTGAAATTATGTGAGTAGCCGGTGGAAGGAAAGATAATAAAACCACAGAGGGTTTTTTAATATTGCTCATGTGTTGAATTTTCTTCTTGCTGCTAAAAGCTTGTGTTTCACATAGTAGAGCCTGAGTGATTCCTGTTGACTTTATTGGGAAGTGAAAGCAGCTAGTGCCTTGGGGAACTAGGGCCCACTTTCTGGTCTGTAACGAATGTAAATGCTTGCAGAGCCCAAGTAGAAAAACAAATTTAAATCCGAGGGTTGCACCATTTAAAATGTTGTGCTCGCTGTTTTAGTAGGTTCTGAATGATGCCTGTTGCTTCAGAGTTGATTTGGAGGAGCCCAGCTCAGAGGCATCTTTGAAGCACAGGATTTCAACAAGCTTTTCTTCCAAGAAGAGGCTCTGCTGGGTGACTCCAGAATAATTAGCTGCCTTCAAAAATGGAAGGCTACTAAAGGAGGAAATCCAGTTTTCTCTCACTTCTAAAATGGGCTGGGACCACTTCTTATTTCTTCAGATTCACCGAGATATGCAGATGTGGAGAAGATGTCAACAGCTTCCTTTGGGAATTCATAAAGTTCTCCTTGTCCTCTCAGAGTCTTACTTTGTGTGTAAAGAGGAAAATCATAGAATCATTCAGGTTGGAAGAGACCCTTGGGATCATCGAGTCCAACCATCAGCCCTACTCTACAAAGTTCTCCCCTACACCAAATCTCCCAACACCACATCTAAACGACTCTTAAACACATTCAGGGATGGGGACTCAAGCCCCTCCCTGGGCAGCCTATTCCAGGGTCTGACCACTCTTTCTGGGAAAAATTCTTTCCTAATGTTCAGCCTAAACCTACCCTGTTGCAGCTTCAAGCCATTCCCTCTTGATCTATCACTAATTACCTGTGAGAGGAGACCAGCACCAACCTCTCTACAATGTCCTTTCAAGTAGTTGTAGAGAGGGATGAGGTCTCCCCTCAGCCTCCTCTTCCTCAAACTAAACAGTCCCAGCTTCTTCAATCGCTCTTGGTAAGATTTGTTCTCCAGGCCCTGAGAAAAGACAGGGATAGCCCACAGAGTCATTAGGGACCAAGCCCTCTACGTGGATGAGAGCTCTTTGCCTGTCTCTGGAGCAGAAGGACCAGACGGGAACAGGGAGTGCTGTATGCAAGGTGGGTTAAGTGGGCTAAAGATTTCAACAAGCTCGTTTGACCAGTCTGGACCAAACTTTCTCCAGCTCAACCATGTCTCTGGGCTTCCCCTACCCTCATTCCTTTGGGCACAGCACTAGCTAAGATACCAGCTGGCTTGTTTGGCAACTGCCTCCTCCTTCACTGGCTTGGAGACGGGTGAGAAGACAACAGACCGGCACCCAGTTGTGTACGAGCACCCCGTGTCTCTCATCTTCCTAGCACAGGCATGTAGGGAAGAGACACGCAAGAGGACACGAGTCTCCTTCTCAGTCTTTTTATAAAAAATAACTCGTAAAATCCCTAGCTATTTATAAAAGCCCTTGACATTAAAAAGCATGGCAGGTAGTAGAACCACACGGTTATCTGAAGCTTCATCATAAGCAGCAGATTGATCTCGAGACGTTGCAGTTTGTCTCCGGTGGTGTAAATCACACACTCTAGGAGTAGGTGCGGTGATACAACCCTGCTGGAATTTTATAAGCACAGGATGTACAATGTGGTTTAACCGCATGTCTGGGAAAGAAAATAAACAGGCAGTTGCCCACAGAACATATCTTACATCTGAACTTCGGGGTGTGTGCCAACAAAAGTTATCGCTTCAGCTGCCGGCTGGACAACTCGGTGTCAGAAGTGCTTCTGCTGTTAGGAATGGAAGCTTCCATCAGCCCACACAGCTCAGAGGATTTGCAGCGTCATGTTGAGTATGATAGGGAGAAAGGACGGGCTAGTGAGCAATCTGCAGCAGGAACCTTGGGAAATAATCTTTGCTTGTGTGACATAACCTCAGAGAGGATGGCAGCTCAAAGAAAATCTGAATCTGCATCTTAGAATCTTAGCAGGGTTAGAATTGGAAGGGACCTTAAAGATCATCGAGTTCCAACCCCCCTGCCATGGGCAGGGACACTTCCCACCAGACCAGGTTGCTTAAAGCCCCATCCAGCTTGGCCTTGGACACCTCCAGGGATGGGGCAGCCACAGCTTCTCTGGGCAACCTGTGCCAGTGTCTCACCACCCTCACAGCAAAGAATTTCTTCCTAATATCTAATTTAAATCCCCCCTGTTTCACTTTAAAACCATTACCCCTCGTCCCATGGCTCCACTCCTCGATCAAGAATCCTTCCCCATCTCTACTGTAGCTCCCTTCACATACTGGAAGGGGCTCTAAGGTCTCCCTGGAGCCTTCTCTTCTCCAGGCTGAACAACCCCAACTCCCTAAGCCTGTCTTCACAGGAGAGGTGCTCCAGCCCTCTGAGCATCTTTGTGGCCTCCTCTGGACCCACTCCAACAGGTTCATGTCTTTCCTGTGTTGAGGACTCCAGAGCTGGAGTTAGGGCATGAATACGCCTTAGTATGGCTCTTCCCAAGAGTTGGGCTTGGGTCTCACTCTAGTGTTGCCTTGCAAACAAGTACAGCCCCTTCACAAAGCGTCTTTATAATGTAAGGGTAAGATGCAAGAGGTGACTATAGCAAACAATGGGAAGGAAGAGGGGGAGGGAAGATGAGGTTAACAGTAATAACATCATGTGGTTATGGAGGTTAACAGTGTGAACAGCCTGATGACTGACTTTGGTAACCTCTTATTTTTAAATATTTGTCTAGAATATATTGTTAAGACACTTTGCACTGAAATTAATAGTTAAGAGCCCATCTCTCAGCCTCTCCTCCATTTGTGCACATCCATATGGATTTATACACATTTTATCCTGCTGTACTCCTTGCAGGAATGACTTCTTTCATTCCTGACAAGGAGTACAGCAGGATAAAATGTGTAAAACTCGCCAAAAGATGCTACAGGAGACACAGCTCCTTTTCAGTCTGCCTGTTCCCCGTAGGACTGATTGAGCAGAGCACACTGAGGGAAATGAGTTGCATCCCACTGAAACCCAGAGGACAGGGAAGATTGAACTAGTCAATTAGGCTGTGAATTATCACAAACGATTAAGAAAGCAAAAGGAAGATTTGAAAGATTATGATATGGCTCCAGCTGTTTCATCCATTTTATTCATATATAAATACAAATTGAATTTGCAATGCTGCAGTTCTGAATCCATGTGAAAAAGAGTGTCTTTGTGCAGAAAAACTATTTAACCAGAGGTGCTCTCGCAGTTCTGTTGTTTTCCTGAAGTATGTTAGAATCATAGAATTGCCCAGGTTAGAAGGGACCTTTAAGATCATCTGGTCCAACCATCAACCTAACACTGATAAAACACCCCATCACTAAACCATGTCACTCAGCACTGTGTCAGTCTTTTAAATATCTCCAGGGAGGGTGCTTCAACCACTTCCCTGGGCAGCCCGTTCCAATACTTGATAACCCTTTCCACATAGAAATTTTCCCTAATATCCAATCTGAACCTCCCCTGGTGAAACTTGAGGCCATTTCCTCTTGTCCCATCGCCTGTGACTTGGGAGAAGAGACCCACCCCCACCTCCCTACACCCTCCTTTTGGGGAGTTGTAAAGAGTGAGAAGGTCACCCCTCAGCCTCCTTTTCTCCAGGCTGAACACCCCCAGCTCCCTCAGACGCTCCTCATAAGACTTGTTCTCCAGACCCCTCACCAGTTTTGTTGCCCTTCTCTGGACCCACTCCACCCTCTCAATGTCTTTTTTGTGGGAAGGGGCCCAAAATTGGACACAGTACTCGAGGTAAGGCCTCACCAGTGCCCAGTACACAGGAATAACAACCTCCTGAGTCCTACTCACCATGCTGTTCCTGATCCAGGAGGCCAGGATGCTGTTGGCCTCCTTGGCCACCTGGGCACACTGCTGGTTCATGTTCAGCCCACAGTTGACCAACACCCCAGGTCCTTTTCCACCGGGCAGCTCCAGCCACTCTGCCCCAAGCCTGTAGCTCTGCATGGGGTTGGTGTGACCCAAGGGCAGGACCCGACACTTGGCCTTATTGAACCCCATCCCATGGTCCTCAGCCCATTGATCCAGCTTGTCCAGATCCCTCTGCAAAGCCTTTCTACCCTCAAGCCGGTCAACACTCATGTTAGTTTACCATCCACTGTGCCAGAGACATGCTCACACCCAAGACTGTAATTTAGTGAAGGTGTTAGAGCTGATTTTTTCATGCTCTCCCATTCACAAAGGTTTTTGAGAGGGTGGATGCTGACATGGATGCTTCACATTTACCTACAAGTAAAATGTGTTTTGGAAAAGGCCCCAAAGAATGAAAACTCACTGGGTTCAACAATGAGAGAAGCCCACACTCATGATTGTAGACATTTTTTTGCTTCATATAGTGCTTAAGGGAATTTCAAACTAACTATAGCACAGCCTACTCTAGAAGAAAACCACAAAGTGCACATAACCCCTTGATAAAGCTACCACTAAAAACCCAGTCGATGCTCTAAACCAGCCCATTTTACTGTGTGCTAGGAAAGTCTGGGGCCCAGTCATAACCATGTGTGATGTCAGACGGGAGGAAACGAAGAGAGAAACCTTAACCTGTCATTCTACGTACAAAGTACGTGCATGGGTCATGGATAGAGACAGGAATTAGGAAATAAATTGCTTGAATATAAAGCTGCAGAAACACTATTTGGAGAATTTAGTGACGGTTAAGCCTTGCACCGGTCCTGTATGGAGTTAAACTTATTTTGTGTGTTTAGTGGCTTACAGAAAGTGCCCATGGCCCCAGGCTAGGAAGATAATTCTGGCTTTGGGGCCGTTTCTTTATTTAAAGCATTGAGGAAGTTATACACTCCAGAAAGGGAAGATTTTTTTTAAAGTTGTCTAAAGGCATGGTCAAAGAACACGTAATCCTTAAAAAATAATTATCTTGTGATACTGCCATGTTGATGTCTATTCAGATTAGTTCTTTTGTCAAGAACAGCAGCACAAATTCTACCTGTTGTGGCCTTAATCTAACTTTCACACCGCTCTCCTTTTAAACTTCTGCTGTTCTGTAGCCTGTTTTCCATAATCCTCATCCTGAAAAAGAGAAAGACTATTTCTGGCAGTAATTAATGAAAATAAATTCCATACAAATTGCCTGAGAATAATTCATTGCTCAGATCCAGGGTGGCTGACACTTGTGAATAAAATAACCTTTTGAATTTTTTCCTTTCAGGGTATTACATGTGACCTTTTAACACTAAAGTTCATTAGTGCTTGGATATCATATTGATGAGCTTTGTATAAATGAATGGATGAACAGATAAGACATAACTAAAGTAATGAGCTTATAGTTGTTATGGAGGTAACATGTCATAAGTACTAATTAATTAAAGAATTTCTGTGTAATTTTGTTTCTTGTCAGCCTTGGTTCAGAATTCACTCTCTCTTTAATCATAACAAGTGGTGTCTCATTTTTAATGTTCCAGAGAGGTGTATCTTTTGTTCTAGAAATCCAAATATCCCCCCATTCTTATTACTTCTGGCTTCATTATCAGTTTGTTTTGCTGCTCACCACCGGCACTGACCTTGCCAAGAGCTAAGCACATGCATAATTTTACTCATGCGATTAGACTCATTAAAGCTAATGGGATTAGTCAAGAAAGTAAAGCTACTTCTGTTTAAGCATTTGTCCTCTGTAGTAGTGTGACTGGAAACAAGATCGGGAGAGTTTCTAAGGAATTCAGACTGAAGAAGAATTTTCATTAAAAGTCATATAAAGAGAAATTCAAACATTTTTTCCCCCCTTGACCCAACCCTGATGGGTGATGAACACAAGGTAGTTTCCTCACTGGAGGCCAACAGGGATTTTCTAACACTGTTTTTTCTTCAGAAGGCGAGGGCTTGTCAGAACTGAAGCTGGTCTGAGCAAACTTTCTGAGGTCATTTCTCAAGTCGGGGATAAAATCTCTAAATGAAAGATAACGAGAAATACACATCTCCGCCCTCAGAGGCTGACTGTAACCTGAGGCTGTTGACGTGATGCTGCGACCTGGGAGACTTCAGGTGCCCCCAGGAGTATGGCATGAACGTGGGGAGTTTGAGAGAGGCAAACCCAGGACAAGCTTCCCTGGCATGGAAAGAGGGAGATGCCTCTGACTTGAACCACGTAAAGGTGTTCGCTGTCTCAGAGGAATGGTCTGACAGTTTGGAGGTGGGCTTGTGGGTGGAGGCCCTTGTGTGTGAAACCTTCAGGAGGTGTTTATGCTGGTATAGAGCTGGGGTGTGGGGTGTGGGAGGGAAACCCCAAAAGAGGTTTTGTGGAAAAATAAATGCATTTCCTTGCCATTTCTTCTGCCCCCACCTTTGTTCCTCGTTTTGAGAGATGCCTTTCTTTGACCTGCCTGCTGAACACCCCTCAGAAGCGTTATAGCAGCCAGAAATATAATGTTGAGAACCCAGCTGGTTTTCAGGCCCTTTCTTTGACAGCCGTCTCAGCTGGGGCAGGGAGAGGAGGGGCAGGGAGCAGTTTTTTCCCTCTGTCCCAAGGAAATTCCCTTCCAGACCGTTAGGACAATTTTATGGCTGTAGGTAGCACAGGCCAAACATAGAGTGGAAGATTATTAACTCCAACACGCTATTATTTGTCATTTTTGACCTCTGTTGAGATGCCCTGTATATAACGAATTATAAAATATCTGGCCTCTGACTTACAAAAGCAAATACCAACTGCCCCGCTATCGCTCCGAAGCAATAAATCTCCCCTGGCCTTGGAAAAAAACATCTCTTGTGGACTTTCACCCATTTTATACCTTCCTTTCAAAACAAACGCTTATTTTGGTCGCTGATAAAAACTGACACAAATGAGAATGAAAACTTATTAAAGCTGCAGTGGAGGCTATTTGTAGTCTAAAAGTTAAAGCGGGGTTAATACTGGGTCCTGTAGCCTGGTTTTCTCTGGGTAGAGGTTAAAAAGAAGCGCCAAGGTCTACCACCATTGAGCCTAATATTGGGAACAGTGGGTATCTTTTAACTATTCCTCACTTTGTTTTTTATTCCTAGGAAAGCAACGGGCCCGGGCTTCAAGGAGCAGCGTTTTATCGGCGTTGGGAAGAGCCATGTGGTGTTCAAGCGGCGTTTAATCTCGCTGGAGCCTCGGCACCCAAGGCTTTTTTGTGCCGAATGGCCGGGGAGGGAGGCTGGAGAGACAGTTAGGGTTTGGCCGGCTCCTACTGTAGATACAGCTGTTGCCGCACAGGGGAGGGAAAAGCAGGGTCTGTCTGTCGGTTCCCAACAAAAAGAAATGGCACATGCTATTACTTCCAGATCATTGCAGTCCCTGCACCACCATCTGCTGGGGGTCAGAGCAGTTGTCCGGGTCGGCGTCAGTCATGCAGGAACTCAATGCCTTCCCCCCCCTCTCCCTTGCCCACCGCCCTGTCCCCCGTCCCCGAGCTGCGCCCGGCGGTACGTATTTACAAGGACAATAAAGCCAACCTGCTCCCCGGACACAGGCACCACAAGGCTGCCGTCACACTGGGAACAAAAGGGGCACAACGAAAATTGATATGCATGACAAAGGAAGTTCTAGGGGATCACAGCTTTGTGATTTCAGGCCGTAACACAAATTGAAGGGAAGAAAAACTGCTGCCAATAAACCCAAGCCTCGCGATCGTTGTATTCGTCATTGATGTAGCATCGGTGAAAGGGTGCCTGGATCTCTGTGACTTCCTTTTACAAAGTCATCTGTAGAAGGCAGTTAAGTAGGAAAATCTTGGATGATAAATCGTTAAACACTTGGATGTGTTATTCTGTAGCAGCAGCAAGGTGATCCCTGCCGCTTAATCCCAGCCTGTCCATGTGTATCTCTTTTTATGGGGTCAACACCACGTGCTGGAGCACGGTGCAGAGCCCCAGCTGACTTAAACTCAACAGCTCCTGGAAACGGGATGAGTACAACTATGTCACAGTGATGGTGAAACTGAATGAGTCCATTTAGCATCTCTTTGGCCTAAACAACAGCTAGTGAGTAATGCGTTTCTTCTGCTAAAAATGGCTGCTTGTGACACGTCAGGCGTTACTGTAGGGTGGTGCAAACACTTCGCTTACTGCTGTCCTGCACCCCTGGCTCAACATACCATAGAATCATAGAATGGTTCAGGTTGGGAGGGACCTTAAAGATCATCCAGTTCCAACCCCCCTGCGATGGGCAGGGACACCTCCCACCAGACCAGTTTGCTCCAAGCCCCATCCAGCCTGGCCTTGAACCCCCCCAGGGATGGGGCAGCCACAGCTTCTCTGGGCAACCTGTGCCAGTGTCTCACCACCCTCACAGCAAAGAATTTCTTCCTGAGATCTCATCTAAATCTCCCCTCTTTCAGTTAAAAACCATTACCCCTCATCCTATCACTCCATTCCCTGATTAAGAGTCCTTCCCCATCTCTTCTGTAGCCCTCTTTAGGGACTGGAAGGAGCTCCAAGATCTCCCCAGAGCCTTCTCTTCTCCAGGCTGAACAACCCCATCTCTCTCAGCCTGTCTTCATATGAGAGGTGCTCCAGCCCTCTGAGCATCTTCATGGCCCTAACACACACAGAGGTGACATTTTTGGTGCCTATAACTGGAGGTGTGTCTCCTTGTTGCACTGAAGGCGTAGCCCAACTTCTGTTTTCAATCTGGGCTACTTTGCCTCAGGTCTGAGACCAGTGTTTGCCACTGCTGGATCAAACTGGGAGCAAAAAGGGGAGCAATGGAGCCCAGCACACAGACTTCTGCATCGCTCCGAACAAACTCAGCACTATTCCATGGAGTTTATTAGTTTGGTCTCAGCGTCAACACTGTTAAAACAGGCAGCAGTGCCAGCATGGGGTGAGAGGAATGGGCAGCAGCCCTGGAAAGCTATAAAAAGGGCAGGTGGAGCTGGACCCAGAGCGTCTTTTTTAAGTGAAGCTCATTGCCAAGTAACTAGAAACCATGCTGTCCCAGCAAAACACACACGAAGGGCTGCTGTACTCCCTGCCTCACGTAGCTCCAGTGCCTGTCACGGCACTGCCACATACATCATCTTCGACGTTTCATCTGATAATTGGTGGTTTTGGCACGAGGAAACCCAACCTTCTTAGGTCCTGTCCTCAGTTGCTTTTTACTAAGCTCCACTCCGGGCATTTTTGCATGAAGGCTCTCCAGTTTCATGCGACGTTTGACAGCCTTCTTGGAGGCTTTGCATGGAACACCACAGGAAAGAGGAGACCTCCAGGTTAAGCTGCCACCCACAAGTCTTCCAGACTCCACCTCCTTGGCTTGGCTGGCACCAGGACTCCCCAGCTGCTGGTTCTGGAGCCTGCAGAGCTGGTTCTGGAGCCTGCAGGGACACGCGGAGTAGCTGTTGCCTCTTCCCTTGGAAAATATCACTGGGCCCCATCACACATTTGTACTAGGACAGCACTCACCCTGACCTTCCCATGTTGGATTAGAACTAAAAGAAGGGGTTTTTTTAAATTTTTGGTTTTTTTTTTTTTTAACAATCTAGTGCTGTTGGACTGAGTTTGAAGTGAAAAGCTGTGGAAGAGCAGTCAATGAATAGAAACATATTATTGTCTAGGTTGGAAGGGACCTTTAAGATCATCTAGTCCAGCCATCAACCTAATGCTGATAAAAACCATCACTAAGNTTTCTGAGTGGTGTTTAGATCTCAAAATGTATACCAAGTGTGAATATCTTGATGTCTGTGATTTTGGAGAGGGGAAGTTAGGGGATGGAGACCTGGCAGGGTGGCTCTCTCAGGACACTAGTAATAGGATGAGAGAATAAAATGCCTTTAACATGGAGGTAATTGATGTAAATCTGGCCCAAGTGTGTAGGGACCAAAAGCCATTCCCCTCAGTAGTCCAAAGGAAGTAATGTGTTGTCCTGTGTGGGTGCTACATCATGGAAGTCTCTTTTGGTTCTTGCTTGCACCTTTGTTGGCAGCTCTATTCCAGCACCTGCTGAGTAGATTAGTGTGGAGAATAGACTGGGTTTCTCCATCCTCTGCCTAGACACAGTTCAGTCCCATTTTTTTACATAATATGAGGGTAAACCTCAGTTTTCAGGAGACATTTTTGAAGTCCTGTATTTACTAACAAATGCAAAATGCAAGAATAGATACATTCTGCCTAATAAAATAACTTTTCGGATAAAAATTAAGCTTTTTCTAAACAAGCAATTGAATAACCATGTTAGTACTCTTAGAATTATATAATCTTAGAATGTTTTGGGTTGGGAGGGACCTTAAAGTTCCAACCCCCCTGCCATGGGCAGGGACACCTCCCACCAGACCAGGTTGCTCCAAGCCCCATCCAGCCTGGCCTTGAACCCCTCCAGGGATGGGGCAGCCACAGCTTCTCTGGGCAACCTGTTCCAGTGTCTCACCACCCTCACAGCAAAGAATTTCTTCCTGAGATGTAATCTGAATCTTCCCTCTTCCAGTTTAAAACCATTACTCCAGATGCTCTGGCTCCCTGATCAAGAGTCCTTCCCCATCTCTCCTGTAGCCCCTTTAGGTACTAGAAGGGGCTCTAAGGTCTCCCTGGAGCCTTGTCTCCTCCAGGCTGAACAACCCCAGCTCTCTCAGCCTGTCTTCACAGGAGAGGTGCTCCAGCCCTCTGAGCATTTTTGTGGCCCTACTCTGGACCTGCTCCATCAGGTCCATGTCTTTCCTGTTTTGAGGACTCCAGAGCCGGACACAGTACTCCAGGTGGAGTCTCACCAGAGCAGAGTAGAGGGGTAGAATGACCTCCCTCGCCCTGCTAGCCACACCACTGTTGATGTTGCCTAGGATGTGGTTGGCTTTCTGGGCTGCCAGCTTATTCTATGGCACGTTCCTGCTAAACCATGCTTTTGGTGGTGGAGTACTGCCTCCTTCTCCACTGTATCCGTGTCACGCTTAAAAGAAGCAGTGCCCTGGATAAACCTTATTCTTAACTTCTATTTTGTAAATATGTCATTGTGTGAACAAAAGAGTTCAGTTTATTTTCCTTAATCTCCTAGATGAAATGAATTTATATAGTGCCCAGCCCAATGGGTACCCAGTTGGGTGTACAGCTCAGGAGTCTAATGCTGAAACCACATGTTCTGGAAGCTTCTTATTTGGGTACTTAAGGGGTAGATGAGCTGTTGGGAAAATCTAGGCCAGAGTAACGGTTTTATATTTTGTATTGCCTCTTTGCTTCATCAACATCACCTTTTATCTCTGAGGCTGGTAGATATGTTTTTCTAAAGACCAGTTGTGTGAGTTACCGCATCTCCAGGCAATGCGAATTCAGTCCAGATCAGGCACATGCAATGTATATTGAATCAGCCTGAGCACATAATACAGCACTTATGCCAGCTTGATTCTTTGTGCTGCTATTCTCAGTGACAACTATGGGAAAAAAAGTGATATTTGATCAAACTGGAATTGCGCAGTGGCGAGGTTTGGCCTTTTTGAACTAATTTAATCTATTGCCATGAGCCCTACCAGTTGAGTACATTGCATCAAGAGGCGGTGACATTT
The DNA here is from genome assembly GCA_013400055.1 of Nycticryphes semicollaris. Classification (NCBI taxonomy): domain Eukaryota; kingdom Metazoa; phylum Chordata; class Aves; order Charadriiformes; family Rostratulidae; genus Nycticryphes; species Nycticryphes semicollaris. Next base: position 261,742 of record VXBJ01000763.1, on the reverse strand, counting down.
TTGTTCTGGGATTAACTGATTAACTGCTGTAACTTTGGATTTACTGCCTGGTGGAGCCGTGGCCTGATTTTTAACCCCCAAAACCACTTATATGCTGTTTCTTAATGTATCTGCCTTGAACTCATTTACAAATCCACTACCCAATCTTCTTCCAAATCTTTTCTCTGAATTGCTTCTGCAGTCATGTCTGCCAGAAGTTTCTGATGCCTAATGGCCAGATAAATGGCTATTAGGAAATAATGGATTCATAAAATACAATTATGTAGCTTTATGAAGGCAACATTTCAGGGATTTGCAGCTGGCCTAGGGCACACATACGTTTAATGTGGACTTCTGTTGCTTTTGTCCTTCATCCCTTCTCTCTGCTTGCTCTACCCGCTTTCAGCGTTGTATTTCAGTCCCCAGACTGAATGAGCCTTTGCAGCAGTATTTCCTAGAGCGTATAATACAGAGGGTTCCCCAAGCAAGTATTGGAGAAACTTCAGGAGGGAGAAAAAGATACTCAAAGCTTTTCATATTTAAATGTATTTGTTCCCGTTCCTTCTGGCACTACTTTTCATCCCCACAGAAATCTTCTGAAAGGGTTGTTGAAAGGGTTGTCTTGCTTTAATCAACTTAGTAAACTTTTGTTTTGTCAGGGCTGATGATTTACTTGCACCTTTTAAGTCCCTTGCTCTGTGCAAATGGCCCAGTAGCACCTCCCTGAGTGACAGAACCCTGATTTCTCAGCTCGGAAGATTGTTCCTCACAAGAGGCCCTGCAGAAACGGGCTAAGCTGGACGGAGATGGGGCAGAGGGAGGAAATCACAGAAGAATTGAAGGGAGAAGAGGGTGGAAGGGCAACAGGAGAGACTGTCGCTTTGGCAAACGCCGAGAAGGATGGCTGAGCATCAGATTGCTCCCCATCTCTGTTCCTGGCACTTGCGGATCTGTTGAAAACAGGCCAGAAGGACATGCTGAATTTGTCGCTCCCATGTGCCAGCCTTTTCTGCAGCAGCGAGAGAAACCAATCAGTGCTGCTTCAAAAGCAGCTGGAAACTGAGAAAACCCCGGTCCCCTGCTGCCTGGCAAGCAGCAGCACAGGGTCTTCTCGTTTTCCAGCCACTACAGAGGCTCCATTGAGAAAATGTGCACGGCATTTGAAGGAGCACAATGTGACAATGAAAAAAACCTGAGGGAGACAAAATGAAGAAGGGGGAGAAAAGGGGAGTGTGGGGGAGAGAGAATTAAATGGAAATGTGGGAGCAAGCTGAAGGCAAGGAGGACAAAAATTCAAAAGAAAAATATGCTAATCGCTGCAAAAGCAGCAATAAAAATAAACCACCATCATCATTGTCATATTCAACACCTCTGTGCTGCTTTGTCAAAGAATATAGTTGTGATAGCAAGACAGGGGGAAACAAAATAAGAGTTTATTGATGCTCACTCTCGCTGCCTCGCTGAGGTATAGACACACTTTAGTCCCCTGATTCCATAAATGCCCTTACAAAGTACAGAGCGACTGAGAGACGCCGGGTCCCACACCGGGGACCATGTGGCACCACAAACAGGACACTTCATCTCCTCACCCTCCATTTCAGAGAGAAGCAGAAGGGGTTAAAGCACCCGGGGAACCAGGAGGACCATATGTCCTACTGCTGCTCAGAACAAATCCTGAGACAGAAAACGAATCCTGCCCGAAACAAAGCCACGGAGCTGGCTCGTTGTCTCCTTTCCCTTGCACTTCATCCCATAGGCTCAGAGACCTATAGCCAAGTGGAAACCAGGGGATCACAGAGAGCTCAGACCAAAGCAGCACTGCTGGGTTTTATTTCTTTTACCCCTGTCTGCCCAGCTGAGTGGTGGGACGTCTGAGAAGAGCATCCAAGAGCTCAGGGGAAGTGCCTGTGATTGATAGTATTTCTGTAACCTCCCAGCTGTCTCCACTAGTGGACCTTCTTCAGGGAGAAGGATGCTCTGGGGCTGCAGGGGTCAAACTTTCACAGAATCACACAGAATCACAGAATGCTATGGGGTTGGAACGGACCGCTGGAGATCATCTAGTCCAACCCCCCTGCCAGAGCAGGTCCACCCAGATTTTCTGTGAATTCTTGATACTTTCTGAAAGGTCAGAGAAGTGCACCATACAAATAGAGGCAGAAGAATAGAAATGCTATTATAGAATCATAGAATGGTTCACGTTGGAAGAGACCTTAAAGATAATTGAGTTCTAACCCCCCCTGCCGTGGAGTCACACCAACAACCAACCCTCTGCTTGGGGCAGAGTGGCTGGGGCCGCCCGGCAGAAAAGCACCTGGGGGTGTTGGTCAACTGTGGGCTGAACATTTTACACTGAAAGGGTTATCAAGTATTGGAACAGGCTGCCCAGGGAGGGGGTTGAGGCACCATCCCCGGAGATACTTAAAAGATGGGTTGACATAGTGATGAGTGACATGGTTTAGTGATGGGGTGTTTTATCAGTGTTATGTTGATGGTTGGACTAAATGATCTTAAAGGTCCTTTCTAACCTGGGCAATTCTATGATTGATTCTAAGTAATTACTGCTGAGAATCAGCATGAGAATCCTCTTTAAGGATTTGAACTTCAGGCTTGACCCGTTGCTTTGGCTCCTATCACCACGAAAGAGGTGTCATCTGCCCAAAGGCACATCATTTGGTTTGGGCACCTCTGTCCCCACTGGAGGCCAAAGCGCATCTCCCTATCTCATCATCTCATGTGTGATGGGCAGAGCTTCTGGGTCAATTCCCTGCAAAGGGAATTCAGTCCTTCCCTGCACCAAAACTGCTCCATGACCCCAACCTGCATGCCTTAAAGGGGGATGGGGTTTGTTTCAAACTGTGCTATTGCTCAGGACCAAAATGTTGATGTATAGGCAACCATATATATTTTATGGCTTTGGGGATACACTGCATATTTTTCTATTGTATGCAAACCCAGCTATTTTGCATGGTAATGCTCATGTATCTGTTTGTATACTCTTCTGGCCAGCAGTCCCCAGTAAGTTCTCTCTGTTAAACGATGCAAAGACCCAAATCAGCCCCGCTGAACCATTGTGTGAGCAGAGAAAGCCTGACAAATGCATTTTACATGCAACTCAGAAGAGCACATTTTATTTAATCAAGTGATAACAACTGTGGTCCGCACATAAACGATATGAAAATAATGGTTTTCAAGCTGCGTGGTGAAAGAACCGTGATGTAAATTGAGGAAGTTTTACTCCAGTCCTCCAAAACAGAGAAAGTGATGGGTTTGCTAGATCAGGAAAAGGTCAAAGAAGGTCTTGCTTTTCACAGGGTTTCGTGACGATGCATAAAGGGGAGAAAAATGACAATGCAGGGGGAAAAAAAGCCTGGGGTGGTGTGGGCTTCATTTAAAGCAACGTGCTTGAAAATTCATTCACTTGAATTTTGGATATTAAAATAATTAAGTCCCTTCCGGCTTCTGAGTTGGAAAACTTCACGATACTGATTGCTGCCCGTAGCTGCCAAGCTTGAGGCAGTCTGCAGGAAAAAGGACACAGATGCAGTAACTTGAAATGACAATACACGGGATCTTTAAGCAGCTGATATTTAAAACCTGACCCACCTTAAAAGTTTGGTTTTGCTGCTAGAATCAACCTTTCTCTTTAATATCTCAACTCATACCATAGGCTTCTCTTTTCACTTACGTTCTAAGCAATGAGTGCAGCACATAAGTATGTTCCAGCATTTGAGAACTTTTCCTTTCCAACTCTCTTATTTTTGAGTTAATTGTGAAAAGAAGGTTGATACATTTCTAAAGCTGCACGAGAAGCAGCCTTTGCCTTCTGCTTCTACATTTCTCAAGGAAAAAGTTAACCAGAAGCATCAGTCAAAACCTGGAAAGAATCAGATCTGAAGTCTGAAAAAAGTGGTGAGTTTTCATTTGTCCTTCCTCCCCTCTACCAGAGGTGATTACAAGTAACATTAGAAATGCAGATACGATATCGTACATCAATGTATTGATCGTGAGATCAGAAAGTCACACCTCCCGAATGCTAATCCTGACTTTGTCAATGATTTTCAGCTTTTCCCAGGTCATTCCTATGTGAAGCTTCCCACCTAAGCAGAGGAAAATTAGTGCTTCGAAGAGCAGAAGAAAGAGTTCAACACTTAACAATTTACCTCTATGATTTTCTTTATTTGAACAAATCATTACTTTGCTCTTAAAACGCTGCCATGACATTCATTTACTATTGCTGGCGAACTTTTTGCACTGAATGTTTTAATTTTGATTACTCACATTCATTTGTGCAATTTCAGCTCCTTGGCTGGATTGCCAGAGCTCGGGCAAGTTTCTAGTGCAGCTGCCGGTGTGAGTACAAAATGCGGTTTCAGTTAATTCTTGCGTATACGATCATCACATTTGCTCTCTCAGCAAATGGTCAGGCATATTTAGAGGAAGGCCTGTAAAATGAAGAGTGAAAAAGCATTTGATTGCTAAAAAAAGAGAATTCCTAGAGCAGTGCACTCTTACTGGCTTTGCTCTGATGCTCTGGAATTTCTTCTGCCGGGGTCTGATCCGTAAAGGGGTTTAGTCACTTAAAATAGCAATTAAGCCCTGAAGTTCAAAGCATGTGCTGTTAGAACTTCAGCTCAGCTTCTAATTAAGCTGAGTAAGTTTACAGCATGGATCATACCCACAACCTGCCTTCCAGGATGCTTTGCCAGATGCCAAAGGGAACGGTGCCACCGAAAACCATGGGCATGGCCGGAAAGTCCAGGCAAAAGCACTCACCGCTATGGAGGTGCCAGAGCTCCCTGAGTGCCTCCTTATTTTGACCCAAAATCTCCTTTGGCACCTGAGGATTTGGCATTGGCACATATTATCTGTCAGTGTGCAGGTTACTGCCCTTGAGACCCAACCCACAACCCCAGGTCAGTGCAGCAGCACCTCATCAGGAACAAGTTTGGTATCAGCAGCAGGAGCGAGACAGATTTCTCTTTGGAAAAGGCAGAAGTGGGAATGGCTGCCATCCATTTTTGTGCAATACCCGATTCGGTCCAGATTCCTGCCAGCAATATTTTGAGGAGAGCCTCCCAAGCTGTAATTTTCCTATACCCGGCTTAGAGGCTCAATTTGCCCAGGGAGCTGGGAGAGGCGGCTTCCTGGGGAGCTAAGATGCTGTCAGTCAACTGTGGCTCCAAGCTCCTGGCGCGTCACACGCTAATTAAAACCTGCTTCTAGAATGTCTTTTGCACTCATGCCTTGAAATGTCATTCTAGTTTAGGAAACTTTCAGAGACAGCTACGGTCGGCTCCTTTCTGAGTCGCAGAGGGCTCAAACCCATGTTTCCACCTCCTGAGCTTCCTCTGCCTCAAGGCATCTCATCTCCCTTTCCAATTCTGGCCCTAGAACGACACAAGTTTATTTGTTTCCTGATCAGAAGGTATTTTAGTAAAGTTTTCCGCCTCGTTCTTGCGAAACTAGAAGTTTCCTCATAGTCAGATGCTAGATAGAGAGCCTCAGATTTAGTTTCTAATCTGGGCTGGAAGTGGTCCACGAGGGTGTTCAGAGATAAGGTCTCAGTCCAGTCTGATAAACCACCAGGGGCTGCTTGTAAAACCAGCATCCAGATTCTGAACATCTCCTAGGTGCTTCTGACTTTCTCCTCTCAGTTTAACACAGAAACATAAATTGTCTTCCTTTCAACCCCAGTCTTACAACAACTTTGGAGTTGCAGGAGTTCAAACAACTGCATGTCTCAAACTTTCATCAGGCTTTTAAAATTTAAATTTGGTCAACCTTTTAAAATTTGATGTCTAAAGAAAGCTTGCAGAACTCCTGCACTGTTGTTAATGGGTCACCTGGTAAGTCATGGAGATCAATACTTCTTATCCTCAGCCATTACATCCCTATTACAAGTGAGTACACAGAGACAGACGGTGCAGGCTGTTTACTTTAGCACAGTCCATACAGATTAATCAAAAAACAGGCCCAGTGCAGATGATGCCAAAAGAAAAAGTCCAAAGTATGAAAAGACAAAACAAAACAAAAAAACCCAACAAAAAAAGAATTACATCATTTCCTTGTATCTTCCCTAAGGACAAGGGATTGGGGAGTATGAGTCAGTCCTAAGAAATGAAATAAAAACAGCCCAGCTTTTAGTGACTTTTCCTTGTTCTTACCTTATGGAGCAGAGCAGGCCATCGAGAATGAACAGTGGAACTCCGACTGCTTACTAGGTTTTAAAATGAGTGAAGGTGAGCATGTGGGTAGCTTGGCTTTACCCTGTGTGACAGGGATATGGTGACCGGGAGAAGTGAACGGGAATATGGGACAGCATGGCCTTGGGGACATCTCATTTGCTGCCAGCTACAGCCAGCTACGAAGTGGGCGAGCTCTGCATCTGCTGGGCGAAATACTCTCAAAGCACCTCAGGGAGAAGAACACTTTTGGGTGCTCAAGCCTCCTCCTTAGACCCCTGCTTTCTAGTCGACAATGGAGAGGTGCTGGGAGGATGAAGCGGTGGGTGACTCAAGTCCATGACTTATAGCTTGCCTATCACTTTGCCTTGCGCTCCTCTTGCTCTTCATCCCACATCATGGTGTCAAATAGTCTGGCAAACGACACACATCCTATTTTTCTGCTTAAATAATTCAGTGAGTGAGAATTATCTGGCTGCTAATGAACTTCCTGCTGTATCAAAAATGGTATTGTTCACTTCTGGATAAATAATGCTCAAGATAACGAAGGGTAGGCTGTTTTGAGCCAGGGGTTCATTTGGTAGCATCATTGGGCAGTTCCTTTAATATCAAGGATATTCACGAGGTCCGTGTCTCTAAGGATGCTCTGTCAGGTATAATTCTGTGTTCTTTACATTGGTGGAGAAAAGAGTCAAAAAAAAAAGCAACACAATGCATTTTTTTCCATACTCTTTGATGCCAGTGAAGTCTTTCAGTAATCAAGCCCAGGAAGTCCCAGGACTACCCTGGAGCCTCCCAGGTCAAAATTTACAGGGCAGAGGACTTAATTACCCAATGGAAGTTTCACTGTTCCCCGATTCCTGAGATTTCATTTCACAAGGAGAGGATTTGGGGTGTCCTTTCCCCATATTTTTACAGGTTTTTATTCTGGTCTGGTTTTCACCAGTAATTTCTAGAGTCTCATCTGTCTTTTTATATCATGTTCCTTCCCTGCTCCAAATAGCTAAGGCTTGGCAAAGATGTTTGATGGACTTCAACCAAGCTAAGAGTGTGCGTAGAACTGATGAAGGATATGAGATGAGAAGATGGGAAGGACGTACCTGGCAGTATACATGTAATTTCTTTTAACAGTTTAGAGCCAAAACCTCCCGAGATTCATCTGATGGTATCACACTCTCAGCTTTCATTTAAAAATAAGTCCCTCTGAAGAAATACTTATGACCGTGCGGGTGCCTGCGTGTGCGGTTTGGAACAATAGCTGCGAGCAAGGCTGATGTGCATCATGAAGTTCAGCAGCGTTCAGTAGCTTCGGGGCTCCCTAACAACTCTTATCAAACAACTCCATCTGCCAGGAAGAGAAAAACGTGAAGACCCTACTCAGCCCTCCCAAACCCTGGCTCTGGCTGTAATGACATCTTTGCCTCCGTCAACCCATGAGGGGCAAATGGGAACGAGCCGCGGGAGGGGCGTGAGGAGCCAGGACCACGCAATCCTCATGTCACGCTGTGCCTTGGGCAGAGGCTTGCAATCATCTGACCCTGTCCTCAGCATCTGTTTCCCCGAATTGCAAATAGTTCCATTACCATCACGCTGTTTTACCGGCCTACAAATCCAAATCTGCCCTATGACAGAACAAGTCCTGCCTCTGATGGAGGAGATTTCGCCATCCTGTGTCGTGTGTGTGCTTTATGCTGCAGATCCTACGTAAGCCTAAGGAAAAACCTTCTGATGTGTACTACTGATTGTTTACATATGTTATCAGAGGGGAAAAAAAACAGGAAAGGAAAGCTGGCAGCTTGCGCTGCCAAGAGACCTGGCAGTGGCTAGAATCACATTTAGATCATTTCCAGTCAATAGGCTTTGTTTTCCTTTTAAAAAAAACCCTTCCTAGAAAGTTGTTGCACTGTTATTTTTTTCCCTGCTATAGTCAGTCCAGAGGAATATTTGAAATGGCTCCTGTCCTTACACCACAGCAGGTAACGTCAGGAGATGCTTCCAGACGGAAAGTGGAAGGATCTGGATGAAGGGATCAAGTGCACCCTCACTAAGTTTGCAGATCACACCAAGTTAGGTGGCAGTGTCAACCTGCTGGAAGGTAGAAAGGCTTTGCAAAGGGATCTGGACAGGTTGGATCAATGGGCTGAGACCAACAGGATGAGGTTCAATAAGGCCAAGCACCAGGTTCTGTACTTGAGACACACCAAGCCCATGCAGAGCTACAGGCTAGAGGCAGAGTGGCTGGAGCTGCCTGGCAGAAAAGAACCTAGGGGGTGTTGGTCAGCTGTGGGCTGAACATGAGCCAGCAGTGTGCCCAGGTGGCCAAGAAGGTCAACAGCATTCTGGCCTCATGGATCAGGAGCAGTGTGGTGAGTAGGACTCAGGAGGTTGTTATTCCTGTGTACTGGGCACTGGTGAGGCCCTACCTCGAGTACTGTGTCCAGTTTTGGGCCCCTTCCCACAAAAAAGACATTGAGAGGCTGGAGAGAGTCTAGAGAAGGGCAACAAAGCTGGTGAGGGGTCTGGAGAACAAGTCTTATGGGGAGGGTCTGAGGGAGCTGGGGGTGTTCAGCCTGGAGAAAAGGAGGCTGAGGGGTGACCTTCTCACTCTCTACAGCTCCCCAAAAGGAGGGTGCAGGGAGGTGAGGGTGGGTCTCTTCTCCCAAGTCACAGGTGATGGGACAAGAGTAAATGACCTCAAGTTGCACCAGGGGAGGTTCAGATTGGCTATCAGGAAAAATTTCTATGTGGAAAGGGTTATCGAGTATTGGAACGGGCTGCCCAGGGAAGTGGTTGAAGCACCATCCCTAGAGGTATTCCAAAGACAGGTTGGCATGGTGCTCAGGGACATAGTTTATGTGAGTGTCTCAAATTCTCTCACAACTATTTAAATCTGTGTTGACACTGTGTTGTGTTTGAGCAACCTGGTCTAGTGGGAGGTGTCCCTGCCCATGGCATGGGGGTTGGAACTCGATGGTCTTTAACGTCCCTCCTGCCTCTAACCATTCTATGGTCTGTGCCCAGTTACATGTAGGGGCAATGTGGGAAACTTTATTAGGGTGAAACAAAAGTTGCAGACTTGCATCAGCATCTCAAGCACTACAGTCCCAGCTAATCCTGGCCCAAGCTTCAGGAGTCCCTGGCTATCCATACAAAACTGTTCTCATAAGGTCAAGTATTTGGCAACTCAAGACCGCACTTTTTGAAAGTAGTGACTCAATTTTCCAAGAACAGCCATAATTTTAACTCAGCCTGAAGATGTGCAACACAAGCAGAAATTAAATGCAAACTTTAGTGTCACCATAAGCATTAGACATTCACACTAGCGTCATCTGGAGAGAAAAAAAATAAAAGGAAAAGGAAGATCAGGTGCAAGCAATCACAGTGCTAAAGGGCTGTAGCAGGAGTTCTGTGTGAGAAGATGCATTTCCTTTGTCATCTTACTCATGAGGAGCACGAGGACAGCAGTTGTGCTGCAATGGAAGTAGGATGGCGATAAATCCACTTCACACCCAGTGCCAGATTCCCAGTGCAAAACCAAAACACAGGGATTATCTTCTGCCACGGTCAGTGTGTAGAAAAGTGACAATTGCCACCTCAATGAGATACTCTTAGGAGACTACAGTTAGGATCCAACTTTTACTGTGTTATTGGGGTGCATCAAGAAGAGCGTGGGCAGCAGGTTGTGGGAGGTCGTCCTCCCCCTCTGCTCTGCCCCGGAGAGGCCCCATCTGGACTCCTGTGTCCAGTTCTGGGCTCCTCAGTTCAAGAAGGACAGGGAACTGCTGGAGAGGGTACAGCAGAGGGCTACAAAGCTGATTAGGGGACTAGAGAACATCTCTCTTATGAGGAAAGGCTGAGAGACCTGGGTCTATTTAGCCTGGAGAAGAGAAGACCTCATCGATGCTTATCAATATCTAAAAGGCAGGTGTCAAGAGGATGGGGCCAGACTTTTTCCAGTGGTGCTCAGTAGAAGCACAAAGGGCAAAGGACACTACCTGGAACACAGGAAGTTCCACCTGAACAAGCAGAAAAACCTCTTTACTGTGAGAGTGGCAGAGCCCTGGAACAGGCTACCCAGAGAGGTGGTGGAGTCTCCTTGTCTGGAAATGTTCCAAACCCACCTGGACACATTCCTGTCCAGCCTGTTTTGGCAGGGTGATTGGACTAGATGATCTTTGAAGGTCCATTCCCAACCCCTACAATTCTGTGATTGTGTGATTCTGTGTTATCCCAAGATAGAGGGAGACCAAAGAGCACCTATTAGATGCTGAAGTTGCCTACAGTTGCCCACACTTCTTCTCTCTGCCTTTCACAGCCACTGGAGATGTGGTCATGTCAGAGCTCCTGGCTGTTGGATCACATGCTTCAATACACCAGTGCAAGGCATAAAAAGTTGTGCTTGTAGGCTGTGATGTCAGGGAGACCAGGAAAACCATAGATGAAAAGGGAACAACAACAAAAAATGCTATTCAGGCAGAACTTGGTAGAAACTACCAGATGCTGCTGTGTTTCTCTTATGAGAGGGACAAAGAAGTTTTCTCCTCAAGACTGACAATGGCAGGACATTGGTGTGCAGAACATTTGTCATGTGGAGGTATTCCAAAGCAACAAAAGTGGAAAAGAAAACAACCTTGAAATAAGTGGACTTTGGTGCCCAAAGCTTCATCCCGAAGACCTAATCCTGATATGAGCTACTTCAGTAGGCAACAACCACATGTGCCAGACTCCCAAACATACCCCCATCTATGAACTTTCAACATACTTGAGAGTAGGGGGGAAAGGTTGGATGAGCTGGCTGAAGGTGTCCTGGTTCCCTGTTGCAGGGTGACCAGGAATATTTTTGGGCTTAGTTCTTCTGGTAGAACTCTCTCACTTCCTTCCCTGAGTGAAGAGTGAAGGAGGACCAACACTGTTCATCGTTTTACAGAAAAGCCATCATCCACCTTCATTTCACGCTCGTGACTCCTGCGGCTGTCAGACAGGCTCTGGCTCAGAGCCAGCACATGGTAGTGGCAGCAAGAACTCCTTTCCATTAGTTTCTTTAATTCCCTGCTTCCCTTACAGACCTGAAAGGAGATGAATCAAAAATAATTGCTTGCTTAAAAAAGTAATACTGATTTCTTCATTAAACTTTGCCGGGGCACTGGGTGCAGGCACTTGAATGATCTGGAAAATATGAAAAGAACTTGGCTGGGGAACAAAACCAGAGCTGATATGTGATAATGGCAAAAACAGAAGTAGAAGCTATATAATACAGGCAAAATTCCTATTGAATGCCTCTTTGTCTTGCTTTAAAGAAAGACAGAGAGGCACTCAAGATGTGCAGATAACTAAGCAGTGTTCCTCACTGCAGAGCTCAAGGAAAGAAGGAAATGCTTCAATGGTTAGTTCCTGGCTATGTGGAATATTGCTGGGCTGAAAGCAGTCAGCTGGAGTTCATCCTGATAGTCCCACAAACCATTTTATCACAAAAATGTACAGTAATCTGTAAGAAGCAGTCACAGTGCTTTCCCACCACTTTGTGCTTTATAAGCATATGGGGAAGGGGGGGAGAAAGAGATTGCAGCGTGGGGCTCAGGTCAATAAAGAACGCTGAGCTTGGTCCATGGTTAAAAAGTGTGTCTTGTAGAAAGGGGGGAAAAAATGACTGCATGTGAACTTCAGCTCTTCCTCTTGCCCACTAATTATTTGTTCTGTCAGCAAGGGCAATGTTTCTTACATATGTGTTCATACACTGTGCCAGAGGAATAAAGGTGAGTCAATAAACTGATGGATGTTACATTCTGCGATGTCTTCACATCTATCTCCATTGCTATGCTACCAGCTGAGGAGAGACTCCAGAAGCATCAGCCTTGCTTCCCAGGCTGGTCACTAGCTCAGTGAAGACAAACTGGAACATAAGAAGTTCCATCTAAACAGGAAGAGGAATTTCTTCACTTGGAGGTTGGCAGAGGCTGCCCAGAGAGGTGGTGGAGTCTCTGCTTCTGGAGACATTCCAAACTGGCCTGGACACGTTCCTGTGCAATCTGTTCTGGGTGGATCTGCTCTGGCAGGGGGGTTGGACTAGATGATCTCCAGAGGTTCCTTACAACCCCATAAGGTTCTGTGATTTTTTTTCCTGTTGACAGAAGTATGAAATCAGAAGCAGCATCAGAGCAACTGATATTGGCTACTTTCAGATATAAGAGTGTTGGCTTAGCCTTTAACCAAGATCCACAAGAGCCCAGTTTTAGCATCTCTTTTCTATTTATGCCAATCTGGGCCTTGAGTTGAATCCCTGTATTTCAATGTGGTGTTTCATAGTGGTTTCGATATACAGCTTTCATTGTCTTAGTACACAACTGTATCACCTTAAAAAAACTGCATGTGTTGTGCACCAACTTCTTCGCCGTTTGGATTCAGGAGTACTATTGCTCTTGGAGGTATTTAAAAGATGGGTTGATGTAGCACTTAGTGACATGGTTTAGTGATGGGTTTTTATCAGGGTTATGTTAATGGTTGGACTAACTGATCTTAAAGGTCCCTCCCAAGCTAGACAATTCTATGATTCTATGATTCAGTTTGTACTCAGCTCCCAGGCCAAAGTGCAGACCTGCTTTAACTGGGTCCTTTGAACTCTGATATTGAAAAAAACCCAATAATTATAGTGGTAGTAAAGTCAAAAGCAAAATGACCCATTGAGATTTTCTGGTTCAGGCACGTTCTTACTCTGTCATCCTTCTACTAGTTCACTTCTAGCTGACACATGCTGCATAGACACTTGTTAATGTGCTATGACCCAGATATTAGAACAAAAATCCCAGTCGTGGCCTCAGCGAGAGAATTAAGATGAGTAGGAAGAGTTTTTAGCCTGTTTTGTAGGGTTAAAAGCCATAGGATTGCTGGCATGACAGCACATGCCTCTCTTGGCATTTTACAAGCACATTTACTCACTCTGTGAAGTTACGATACAGTCTTTGTTCAGTCTGAGGCATTTTTATTTTCCAGCTACACATTTCATCCCTGTGGCCAGGATGGAAGCACTGGTTCAGAGGTCAGCTCAGTGGTTTAAAAATAAAACAAAAAATCAGTTAATTTTTTTTTTCTACAAATCTGTCAAACCTGATGTGCTTTGTCCTGGCCCTGGTGGGCTTTGCCGTGAGCTTTTTGCTTAAAGAGCCCACAGCTCCAGGACAGCCCCCTACACAATCTGGGACTGTTGGAAGGGGTGTTGGGATCCTTACTCAAGCCAAGAGAAAGAGGAGTGTTGGAAGCTCTGGCTTTGACTTTTATTTTGGCCTCCATCTCTACAGCTGACAGCTTGCAACCCCAGCCCGAGCCAAGGCTCGCCTGCCTGCCAGGCTTCCTGCCACGGCAGAGGCTGAGGAGGTTGATTGCTAATTCAGGGTGACCAGGGTCCCAGGGTGTCCAGGCTCCTGGTCCAGCTGGCTTTCTGGGCTCCCCAAGCTCACCCAGAGTCTCAAAGCCATGGCAGATGCTGACATGATTCCTGTTGATTTCACTCCTGCTTACCCGTGCGGAGCAGCCGCTTTCCCAAAACTGCTGCTGTGACCCCTGCAGAGCACCTTTCCTTTTGGAAATTATGTGTGTTGGTATTTCCAGAATTCTCTTTTTTTTTTTTCTTTTTTTTTTCTTTTTTTCCCATTTTGCCTGCTCAATGGGGAAATTGCACAGGCTTTTTTCCCCTCTAATCTGCACATCGACAAATTAAAAAATGGCAGCATTTGAACCTGTCAGATATTCTGGCATTTGGCCACCTCCAGTGTAAATGTAAATGTTGGTATTTAATAGATTTAATAGATTCAAATGGAGAGGCTCTGTCAAAATGTAGAGGGTTGCATGGGGTTACCCTAATGGGGGGCAAAGTAGAGCTCTGCTGACGTGGTCCAGCTTCTTCACGTTTAAAATCTGAGGAAGTTCACCCCATGAAGAAGGGATTGTCACCAGGTTCTTTGGTTTTCCATATTCCTTCCACTGAGCAAGAACTGGAAATTCAGAAAAGCCATTTTTGCTCTCTTTGCAACTCTGGCGAACTCTCTGCCCAGTTGCAGAACTTTTGTGAAAGCAGCAGCCATAATGCTTAATGCTCTCCTTTATGGGTTGTTTCATAAAATATCTGCTTTCAGGCTGAGAAACAAGAGTCTAATCAATTATTTTAAAAAAATAAGAAAAAAAAATGGTTAATGTCAGTGCATAAGGAAAAGTCCATAGCTTCCTAATTCTTAAATTTCCTGTGCTCCTGCAGCTGAACAATACACAATTGTGTTGAGAAGGAAAGTGCGTTGCCAGTGGTACCTCTCTGAACTTGGGATCAGACCATCATTTGAGAATACGTCTAAATGCAGTTTTGGAAGGCTCCAAAGCTGATATTTGCCAGAACATCCAGTGTTGCCTTAGTTTAGTAATGGGTTTATCTGCCTTGCACATTGAACAATGTGTGTTTTTAGCACCTCTGATTCTGGGCTGCTACGGTTTCCAGACCAGGAAGCCCCTGCAGCCCTTGTGCTGGGTCAGACAAGTAGGAAAAACAGAGCAAACTGCATCTACCATATCTCTCTGCAGGGCTTCTGTAAAAAAAAAAAAATTAAAATAGCTTCCTGCTTCAGCAGGAAACTTCCTGTTACTTATATCATCCCCTCTCACCTAAGGCAAGGTGTCAATTTTTTAGCTGAGATGTAGTATATCGAGTATTATACCTCCCTTAAGTGGAACCAGTTCTCATTTCCACTGTTTCCTTCTCATGGGCGTAAGAAGAGGGGGCACAAACAGAAAAGCAAAGCAAGGAAGTGTTTGGATGGCTGCTTTCTGCTAGAAATTCTCATTCTTTTCATACTAAAAGGAATTTTGTGACAGGGGAAAAGATTCTCTCCTGTAATACATCATCAACTTGCTGTATGTGCTTTCAGCTCTCTTATTTTGCCTCCAACCAAGCCTTCCAGAATAGGGCCTTTAACCTTGCAGATATTTAAAGCTCTGAGACATGGTAGAATATTATTTCTTTTGTGTCTTAAGGCAGAAGAGGACTGTGATGTGTCAGGATGGTCTTCAGTCTTGTGAGACAACGGGGCCAAAAACTAGGAGATTGTGTTATCTTTTCTGTCTCTTTAATATTTTAATTTTCTTAGCAAGTGTGCCTTAGAATCATAGAATCAATCATTCAAGTTGGAAGACACCCTTGGGATCATCGAGTCCAACCATCAGTCCCACTCTACAAAGTTCTCCCCTACACCATATCCCCCAACAACGCAGCTAAACCACTCTGAAACACATTCAGGGATGGGGACTCAACCCCCTCCCTGGGCAGCCTATTCCAGTCTCTGACCACTCTTTCTGGGAAAAATTCTTTCCTTTTGTTCAGCCTAAACCTGTTGCAGCTTGAAGCCATTCCCTCTCGTTCTATTGCTAATTACCTGTGAGAAGAGACCAGCACCAACCTCTCTACAATGTCCTTTCAGGTAGTTGTAGAGAGGGATGAGGTCTCCCCTCAGCCTCCTCTTCCTCAAACTAAACAGTCCCAGCTCCTTCAAATCTTTCTTCATAAGATTTATTCTCCTTGTCTTCACTACACATGATGCCTGCCACCCCTGTGTCATTGGCAGAATAAAGATTATTACAGAGCTTTTGGAGTAGCAGGACAGAAAGTGTAGTCTGGGTCCTCTTACCACAAAGCAATTCTGCTGCTACCAGCTGCATCCAGATTTGCAAAGGTGCAAGCATGGAAATGGGCAATTTGGCTCCATAGGCAAAGTACTATTTTCCTGGTGTGGATCCAAGGAATCCAGAAACCCGGGAAACAGCAACCAGGTGTGTTGTGCCGTGGCTTTTCTTTAGGGAATGAAGACAGGAACCCAAACTAAGATATTTTTCTTGGCCTGTGCTACCACCATAAGAGATATGCCGTTGTCAGTAACAGCCAGGTACAGGTTCCTATCATTTTAAGTGATAAACAAGAAGAAGAGGGTCAGCTTCATCCCTGGAAACATTCCAGGTGAGGTTGGACGGGGCTCTGAGCAACCTGATCTAGTTGAAGATGTCCCTGCTTATGGCAGGGGAGTTGGACTTGGTGACCTTTAAAAGTCCCTTCCAGCCAAAACTCTTCTATGATTCTATGAAAAGCCCTGCACAAGCATGTGTTTCCTGCAAAACTGTCTGTGTCCTCTCTTCCCTCTCCCTTGGCACCAACAGATGGAACAAATCATTCCAACTTCCAAAGGAGGTGCAGTAGGCTTTTCGGCAGAACGTTTTCATTGCCTCTCTCCAACTGTTTTGGCTTTTCTTGAGGTAAGAGTGGTTTAATTTTCAGATCTGCAGGGATTTGGCCTGCATGCTTTGTTCTCTTCTTCCTGTGTTATTGCAGACTTGTGCCCTTCTTGCTTACCTATTGATTGGCAGCCAGATAATGACACTCAAGAACCAACATTTTTTGTGATGGCTTTTTTTTTTTAGGAATGTTTTTTTTTCCATGGTAGAAAACCCCAAAAGGCAGTGAAATTGAGTTTAAGAGTTTAGCATTCACAAGCACTGGTTTTGTTCAGAATAACTTTCAATTTTCTCACTTCAAAATACAAACAGCCAGAACTGTTATAACAACAATGGTGTCATAACAAGTTCCAGATTTGTTCCTTGTTGTCCAGCCTGCATTTAATTGTCTCAGTGTTATAAAAGTAAATTCAAAAGTTTTGAATTAGCAGCATTTAAAAAATCTGTGCAAATCTGGAACTAATCAGGCTTGTACTGAGTGTTAGTTTAGAAAGTAACTCCGTTTCAAAATATATTAATTTGTGGCCATTGCAACCTTAAGTTTGGGCCTGAGGTGACATCAGAGAACTGAGGGAAGTTATGGATGATGTTAAGAGAGAAGCCAAGCCCAGAGCTCAAGAGGCCGGACGGGGCAAGATGTGATCAGGGAAATAGAGATGCCTGATAAAGGCAGAGCGGTGAAGGGATGGCAACCATATTTGCTGTAAAATGACACATAAACAACAGCACCAGCCAGAGGGGGTAGATGCACTTTGAAGAATGTGTGTGAAGGGAAGTATCGCTAATTATTCGGGTTGCAGAAGAGATGACGGGGGCAGGGTGGGGGGAAAGAAGTGAATTTGTGCAGCCACCTGCCATTGGACTAACAGAAAGTCAAGAGAAAGTTATTGTGTGGCTGGAGGGATTACTGAAAGGAAGATTACTGAAACTATTAAAATGAAACAGCTGGGCCTTCCCGAGCTGCATCCACAGATATAAAGCATAAAGTGAAAGAGTAATCAGGGAGAATTTGAACTCAGTAATCATTAGATCAATAAAAAAGAATTCGTTTAGGACAACTGGGAACTTAAGAATGTAAAAGCAAGCACAAAAGCGATGTTTTGGCCAGGAACGTCTGGACAGGGAAAATAATTTTTTATTTTTTTTAATAATGTCAGCAGAAAACTTTGTCTAAATGTCAGCAGCAAGAAGAAAATGTGAAATAGTCAGCAAAAAGAAACATTTATCATTCCTGAACTTCCATGTCACCTATGGCAACTTCTGGGAACAAGCTTTTCCACAGGGAATATTATGAATATTTACTGGTGATAGATTTCAAATATTTTTAAACATCTCCCTGAAAACAAAATATGTCATTGGATGTCCGCTCCAGAATGGCCCTCTGTATCTGAGAGGAGGAAAAAAGTGAGCAGCACATCTACTTTTAAACAAGATCCAGGAAGATTTTCAACTAAAGCAAAGTCTGAGGAGGTTGGGGTTTTCTGGTTTTGCTGTACAGACACAGCTGATCCTAAAATGCTGAACAAATGACCCCAATGCAGTCCTATAAATCGTTGTTCATCACAGTGAAGCAGTTGTGTAGGAACCATTTAACAAAAAAAGCCCTGGATGAAATAAAAACAGGTAGGCCCAACTCATAATAGGCAATTAGTGGATAAATGTGAGACTCTTTCCCCTGGTAAGTGTAGCCACCCTCTGGTGTGTACCCAATCCACCAGGTCTCACAGGTCCAACTGGCTCATAGCACTTAAACCATAAGGGCTGAAAAATGACAGCAGCAGTGTTTTCTCATCACTTTCAAGAGGGTGAAACTTTCCGCTGAGGCCACCACCATGAAAACCACTCAATCTGCGAAGCAGGGTGTGGAACCACAGCAGAAGACGGGGTTGTTCTCCCCCATCAATCAACCAGGCTGACCCTAAGTGCCTTCTCCTGCCATGAGATGATGCTTCTGACCAGTTCAGAGCAGCAGCTTGCCTGCCCATCTGTCCCTTCCCTGTGGAATATGGTAGTGTCTCCAAGGTTCCGGTGGGAGCTTTTCATGGAGCTATGTCCTTCTCCTCATCTTGTGGGATGCGTGGGAGTTCTGAGCTGAGGTTGACAGAAAGTACCTATACTGTTGGATGGAGGGAGGGCTTGGCTTTGCTGGTGGGGTAGAAGAAGAGGTCTTTGTCTTTCCTTGCCATAAAACCAGAACAAGTCACACCCAATAAAGGAAAGATGATTGACCTGCAGGAAAGCACAAGGGAAAGTAGGTATTTCTCTGCTTACTAACATCTAAATGAGATGCTCACTTTGAAGCTACGCTTAAAAGTTAGTTTGACAGAGTTTAATAACCCAGAACCTAGGGACAAAAGGGTTTCTTTCAGAAATTTTTTGGGGGTTAGGGTTTTTTTGGGTTTTCTTTTTTTGGTGTGTATTGTGACACACTAGCTGCATGAAATGTATGTTTTACCACAGAGTCTATGCCAGGACTATGAAACCCGGAATAGCTTAAGACCACAATAATGCAGAATTTCTGCATTAGGCCTGTCCTCTATGGGTGTAAACAGTGTATCAGTGTATCAGTAAACAGCACTGATTCTTATTTTTTCTGCTTGGAACGTAACCTGAAGGACTCTCAGAAAACATAAAAAGACAATGCCCTTTTTGTATTTTTGCACCAACTTCCCGCTCTCTAACATGCTGGATTATTCACTTTACAGCCTTATCACCAGATACCAAGCTAGATAATTTATTGTATTGGGGGTTTTTTTATGGAGAAGACTTCAAAAAGCCAAATGAAACTAATGCAGTTTTCCATTTATTTACCCAGGCATTCCTGTTGACAAAAAAATACCCCTGATTTTTAAGAAGACAGTAAGAAACGGCACAGTCCTCAATCACATCCAGGATTCCGATGTAAGACACTCTATCGATGTAAGACAGCTCTATCTTCACTCATCACAATGGTTAACCAGATTTTTTCAGCAAATAGGTATGCAGGTTTGGAGTTTTTTTAGGAGTGAGTTAACACTGGAAATTATAATCCGTTCCAACCACCTCACCCTCAAGCTGGAAAGGAAAAATCCTAAATCTAAGGTAAAGCAGGAGCATCAAGAGTACCATACAAGCCTGTTAAAAATCAAACGTCTATGCTGTGGTTCCAGGAAATTAAAGGCTATGAAAATAAACCAAAATTTACCATTCAATATCCAAGCAAGAGGCTTCCTCATAACCTAAAAGGCCTGCCAAAACCAGATAGATATTACACACTAGTATTTCAAGCACACCTTGACAGTGCTCTTTAGAACATAAAATCGCAGAATCACAGAATGATTTGGGGTTGGAAGGGACCTCTGGAGATCATCTAGTCCATCCCCCCTGACAGAGCAGGTCCACCCACAGCAGGTTGCACAAGAACGTGTCCAGGCAGGTTTTGAATGTCTCCAGAGACAGAGACTCCACCACCTCTCTGGGCAGCCTCTTCCAGGGCTCTGCCACCCTGCAAGTGAAGAAGTCCCTCCTCATTTTTAGATGTAACTTTCCATGTTCAAGTTTGTGCTTGTTACTTCTTGTCCTGTCACTGGGCACCGTTGAAAAAAGACTGGCCCCATCCTCCTGACACCCACCCTTGAAGTGTTTATAGGTGTTGATCAGATCCCCCCTCAGTCTTCTCAGATTAAAAGAGAAGATTATTACTCAAAAATTTCCAAAGTGGAGCTCTCGCTTACTGAGGTTGCTGAAGATCAGTCGAAACTGGCTTTTTGCCATGTGGTCTGCCTGTGATTTAAAGCTGCTATACAGTGTCTCTCAAACCCAGATTATGGAATATAATCCTTGACTGGAATTGTGCAAATCTGTTGTTAAGAGAGACAGACATTTGCATTGCCTCTTCGGGGTTTGTGTAGTTCTGGACATACTATTACCGTGGAAAACTCAGGAATATGTGACTGGTTGTGTTAAAGAAACATCTTAAGGTTAAATAAATCTCATGCCTGTGCAATGATTCAATGGATTTACGACTGTAAAACCCAAGCTTGTGGAATTTTGAACCCCACATAATCTTTATTTTGCTGGATTGGAGGAGCAAACATTTTATCAACAGACAGGAGATACTGCAAATTTCATTTAATCACACTGCATAATTCTCTTTTTGTAGTCTCAAACTAAGTTTCAGTGGTCCAGAAAAATCTGAAGTCCCATTTTTTGATATAAAATGTATAGAGTACCTTTTTATGTACATATATCAAGTGCACATGTATGCGTGCACACACCCACGTCCTCTTTGCTGTCATTTCACCATTAGGTTCTATATAAAAACTGTGGAGGTTCTTCAGATAATTTCTAATGGCTCAGAATGCCCACTGAGGCTGAGAGCAAGCCAGAGTTTCTGGAAACCTAAATCCTCTCATTTTAATAGTTTTGAAAATCCTTGGCGTTTAGCTTTGAACTTTAACCAAGAAAAGTTATATCTTATAAACAATGGCATTTGTTGATTGGATGAAGGACTAGATCAATATTGATTTTGGCAACTTGTTTTGGCTGGGCTTGCCTGAAGAAATATGCTGGTTGTGGTGTTAAAAAGTTATGTCAGTTCCTCAACATGTGCCTCTTTTTCTTGGAGCTCTGCCTGAAAATTAGTTTCCAAAGTTACTTCCAGAAGTTAACCTAGAGGCTGGCCTCCTCAGCAAAGGAAGCTACACAGAAAAATACTGGAATATAATCTATTATTGTGAGCTAACAACAGCCTTCTGCTGAGCTATCACGATGCATGAAATAAAACCCTTCAAGGAGAAAGATTAAAGACATATAAAACAATGGATTGTTTTGTTTTGTTTTGTTTCACAAACATGCTAAAGCATAGGACTCAATTCTCATTTCCATTGGGTCTGATTTACACTGTTCTTGCAATTTAAAATGTATTAATTAAGTAGAATGACAGCCACAAGGTTTTTGGGCACTAGGGGAATTATCTAGTTGTGACACACAGAAAAATGAGAGCCGTGTGATTTCCATGCATCAGTTCCTGATGTGTCAGCCTGCCCAGGGAGGGTGTGGAGTCCCCTTCTCTGGAGACCTTCAAGCCCCACCTGGATGCAGCCCTGAGTGATGTGCTCTGGGCAACCCTGCTTTAACAGGGGAGTGGGACTGGATGAGCTCTAGAGGTCCCTTCCAACTCTGACAATTCCCTGATTCATTTCAGACTTTCCACCGAGACGGGATGTACTGCAAACTGATAAATGGCTACAATTAGCACCACAATTAAAATGTTCCATCTCGTTTTGATTGGAATTTTTCTCGTTTCATCTTCTGGCTGTTTGAGCCTCTGATGTGACTACCCCAGGACAGAGACACTTGGGATGCAACTATCTATCTAGCTCCACATCTATCTACCTCTCCATCTCCCGTTTCCTGCCTATGCTGTTAGTTCACATATCTTTCTCCTTTCGCGGGGCTCAGCCCTCTGATGTATTTCCAGAAAGCAATCAGATCACGTCCCAGCCTTTCTTTCGCTATGATAAACAAGACAAGCTCCCTCACGCCCGCTCTACAAGAGTAATTTCCCCCCCCCAATTCCGTCCAGGTGCCTGCTCCTCCCGTGGTGCGCAAGCTTGAAGTCTCAAACATGAGTGAACAGACTTTCCAGATAACATCTTACCGACAGTCCTGGCAACTAGCCCAAATATTGTCCCATTTTTTTTTTAAAAAAGAGCTTCCCCTCACCTGATTCACCCTGAGATTACCTGTCCCCCTTTTTTTTTGCGTTCAGGTGACTTTATTCCCCTGACTTCATCCTGCAGCTGAACAAGCCTTTTTGGGTTTTTGTTGTCTTTTTTTTTTTTTGTCATCATGCCCTGATGAGAAACTCTACTTCACAACGTGAATTCATGTTACGCGACCCAGAGGATGGAATACACCTCCCTCTGTCTTCTGGCGCTTTCAGAACAAGATTAATGAGAGAGGAGGCAAGTGGGATAAATGAGCAGCAAAAACATCCTCCCATTTCTATATATTGGATAGAGATGCCTTTTGAAAACCGTTATATTTCATCAACAAATGATGTGAATATAGTATTATAATCCCCCTCCCCTAGAACAGTACAAAACCAGTTGCTGAACACTTTTGGATTTTCTGCCTTATTTCTCATTTTCCCCCAATACTGGCTAAATAAACCATTTATGGTCCTCTCTGGTTATTACTTTTGGCCCTTGATTTTATATATGGATACATAAAAGTTGTAATTAATGTAGTTGTGATGTCTGGGAATCATGCCTTACCCCCTCCTACTCAGAACCAAGGACATTTTCTTAATTTTTAACATCAAACTTCATTATTTCTTAATAAAAAGGAGATAAAACAGCCACTGCTTCTACTGAGGTTGTACAAAGTAATATATACTTCTTGAAGATATGTATAGAAAATTTTTCCAATAAACTTTCCTTTATTAAATGTTTTAACTTCCACTTTAGCATCAAGTTTATTTA
>VXBJ01000763.1:219267-238795 GCA_013400055.1 Nycticryphes semicollaris | reverse complement strand
CTTTTTTTTTTTCCCTAAAACGTGTTTTACGAACAAATATACCAGCTGCACCTCAGAATTACATGGTTCAGCAAAGGAATGCAGGTAGCAGTACGATGGTGTCCATCAGTTGAGGCAAGAGGTGGATTTCAGGCACGATTTAATTATCGGTTGGACTTTGCCCAGTTAAATGTTACTCTTTTAAAAGCCAGTGTTGAAAACTTTATATTTAACTGAGTGTACACTGAGAAGATTTTCTGGAATAATGAAAGAGGGTTTAGAGAATGGAAAAATCATCACAAAATCATTAAGAAATTAAGTTTTTAAAGAAATTCTGTAGCTGCAGCTCTGCTGATGCATCATTTTACTCTGGTTGTCCTGATGTAGGGTAAAGCAGGCTTCTGAAATTATATTCTCCATATCAGGAGGGAGATTGGTTTCTGCAAAACCAATATTTATTGCAATGGAATTTTCTTCACTGTGCCTCTGCCTCTGGCCCTACTTTGGCAAATTCAATAATAAGAGCACCCCAAAGAAGGAATAATAATAATAATAATAATAGTGAGAATCATAGAATTATTAGAGTTGGAAGATTGGAAGATAGAGTTGGAAGACAGAGTTAAAGATCATGGAGTTCCAACCTCCCTGCCCCTACCTAACACATAGATTGAACTCCTGTAAGACTTTGTACGTCCTCCACTTCTTTAACTATTACTGGGGTTCCTCTTTGAGTTGTCTCCAATTTTTTTAGATCCTTTTTGAACGATAGGAACAAGAATTGCACTATTCTAGAAGCTGCTGAAGCAATGATAGGTATGGAAACTCTCAGCCAACTTGCTTGCTTGTCTTCTCAGGTTGGTGTTTTACATACCAAATTCCACCACTTCGCTCCACCTTCCTGCTCAGTGGCAGAGAATAATCAATGAGATTATCAGACATCCCTGAAATCCTCATCAAAGGCCCTCAAATATGCAACATGGGCTCCCCAGCCATGCAAAAGTCATGCCGACCCACACATCCACATACCCAGTCGCAGCTGGGTGAAATTCAGATGGTCGGTGTCTCCCCACCAGCTCCTGGGAGGGACTCCTGGGCAGGAAGAAGACAACACACTGTTCATCCACGTGCCTGAATGGGACAACTAGAATACAGCCGCTTGAAGGTGCTTCAGAGCATGTACCTGCTGTAGGAGTTCAGTATAAGTAGAGAGACATCCAGACTCTGTCTAGAGGCCCAAAACTGTAGCCCTACAGCTGACAGAGATAAAATAGCCAGGAATAAAGAATAAAACCACAGTCCCTTTACCTTCCAGCTCTCAAAACTAGGCACGAAGGGCTGGCAAAATGTAGCTGACTTCAGTAAGAATGACACAGTTATGCTTCTTTGTAGCACGAGGCAGAGCTAATTTAATTAACAATTCTTACATCCAGTCACAGAATCATAGAATTGCCCAGGTTGGAAGGGACCTTTAAGATGATCAAATCCAACCATCAACCTAACTAACTCTGATAAAATCCATCATTAAACCATGTCACTCAGCACTATGTCAAGCCATCTTTTGAATACCTCCAGGGATGTTGCCTCAACCACCTCCCTGGGCAGCCCATTCCAAGGTTTAATAACCTTCAGTGTAAAAAGTCCTCTTTTATGGAAAATATATTGCTAAAAGCACCAACTCGAAATGAGACAGAGGCAGAGTAACAGTGCAACAAGGTTTAAAACTATGTTTAAATAGTGCAATAAGGGCTTGCAAGGCTTTCACTGGGTCTGGTTTACAGTATCAGCATGTGATGTTCTTGCAGCTCTTTGACCTCCTGAGCCACAGGATTGACAGTCCCCTACTTTATCCCCATCCCTCTGTATCCCTCTGGCTTCTGAGCTGGGCTATGTTATTTTTACCTTGAAATGGAAAAAGGAAGTTGTTCAGATCTTTCATCTGAAATTCACTAACTCTACGTGAAAAGAGTAGACTTCCTGGTTCATATATGGAGCAGGTCATATTCCTCTTTCGCTATGACTGTCAGATCTGCGATATAACCTCCACAAACCCACTGCAGAGAAATTCAGACAGATTTTAGAGAAGTCGCCTGCTTTTTGCTAAATATAAAAGGGCAGGGACTTGCTTTTAAAGACTGAAATTTTGCTTTAAAAGTGATCTTAGTAAGAGAAGGAAAATGAGTCAGTGACACGTGGAACGTATATTGTGTGTGAGACATCTTACCCGAGGAAGGGGAGAGGGGATACAGAGAGGAGGTTTGCTTGCACGTTTAGCAACCCCAGAAAACTGCTTTCTCCTGCGTATTTCTTTGTGCATACACAAAACCAGTCACTACATACATCCAGTCTCCTAACTGAAGCAGGTTGCTCAACACCCTGCTCTAGAGAGCGACTACTTGGAGTGGCATTGAGTGCGATCCACTGATAGAACTGGATTGAGCAGTCAAGGGAGAATCATCTGAGTTTCAGGATAGGTTTTAGCACGGGGTGCCTCCCATCTCACATCCTGCTGCGGTAGCAGCAGAAAAAGGAAGTGGCTGGAAAGCTTCTGACCCAGCCAGCTTTCCGCTGCCTTTGAGGCCCTCTCGAACTTTTGGAGCCCCAGCACCAGCTCCCCGATATCTTTCTCTCTCTCCTGTGTCTCGCCATCCCGCTGGACCGTAGCCCTTCCCACACATGGATGTGACGAAGAGGAGGGAAACAGGATGAAAGCAGGACTGCGGATAGAATGATGAAATCACTCGGCCGCTTGGCATCGATCAGATTCAAAATCCAGAAAGCTGTCCCAAAGAGAGATCTGGGACACCAGACAGGTCTAGTACCCTTTACAAGAAACACCCACACGCTTTTCAGTCTTCTAACTTTTTCCCCTTCACATGCGTGCAAGGCAGGAGGAGGCAATTACTGCTTTCATTTTACACCCAAAGAACCCAGACCCAGGGGTTATAATTAAACAGCCCAGTGCAGGGACACATAAATCTACCCAACTTAACCACATACTTGGAAAACAAAAGCCGTGCTTGCTTGGCCAGTCAGCCCTGCTGGAAAGCGACCAACCTGTGCCTTTCCAATGAGATTATGGTCATCCCGCTTCCAGAAACTGGGCTTGCTCATTCAGGGTCTATCTTTCAGCACCTGCAAGTTGGCTTTCAAAATTATCTGGGTATGAAAAGGTCCGGAGTTGCTGCGGTCATCCCTGTGTGGAGGGGGTACCCACTGAATGGATGGTCCTAAGAGTAGTTAAGACTTTTGGAGGAAGCCAGGGCAGAGCAAGCAACCATACTCGAATCTATTTGCCAAGCTAATCCCCAACCTGATGAAACGTGTGTGCTCTTCTGCTGGTGGCTACAGAGACTCTCATGCACATGAAAAAGCTTTGACTTGGGCTCCTGGGTGCGTCAATGGTTCCACTGAAATTATACTGCTGTTTGCATAAGCTACTTAT
This sequence comes from Nycticryphes semicollaris, assembly GCA_013400055.1. Lineage (NCBI taxonomy): Eukaryota > Metazoa > Chordata > Aves > Charadriiformes > Rostratulidae > Nycticryphes > Nycticryphes semicollaris. The sequence continues at coordinate 235,374 of VXBJ01000763.1, read as the reverse complement.
TTCCTGTGAATACCTTGGAAAAATTCTTAGAAGAGACTTAAATGAAGACAGTTTTGTAACTTGGCAAGTTTGCTCTAAAATTCATTAGTGCTCGTTTTCTGTTTTCCTTTGCAGAGCTCTGGTGCCTGTCATCGATAGTCAAGGGGAGCGATGGGGGCTGTTTAGTTTTATTCTGATTCTAGAGAGGAAACTCCTATTGGCTTCGGTGTTTGGCCCTAAAATATTATTGAATTTCCCCTAGGAAGCTGTGACTTTAAAATATTCTGGGCTGATGCATTTTTAAGTCTGCCCAGATGTAGAATGTTTACGTGAATTAACTTGACTTTTTGAGTACCTGGGACAGAAAGATTTCCTAATTAAAGAAGATATAGTCTGCATTAGTCTTCTCTATCTTTTGTGATTCAATCCATATGATCAGTCTATTTTCCTTATGTCATGGATTGCAGAGATCATTCAACCGTGGTGATTTAACATAGTGCCATGCTGTGTTTGTACAGAAACACTGCACAGGGGAGATTCCAAAGGGATTTTAGCAACCCCCGTCTAGCACAGGAATTTTGAATAACATTGATTGGCCATAGGCAAAAGAATTTCCTTTTAGCAGTTTTTCTCTCCAAAGAAAACACAAAAAGTGGAAGTTAGATAGTACTGTTATTAGAGCCTTGTTGCAATGAGAGAAAAAGTGGCGTTCACAACAGCGTGGATACAGGGCTGAGAGACGGCTCCTCTGCTGGACCTTCCTCTGCTCAGCCCCTTTCCTGGATCCAGGGCTTCACGGAGCTGATCCCATTCTTGGACCATGCCAGCATATCCTGCTTCTTTTTCTTAGAATCCTCTCTATCATTGAGAGTGTTGGAGCAAGCAATGAGGTCAATGTTGAGATTTTTCTATTTTAAGTGTTAGTTACTAAGGAGATGCTTGGAAATATTAAGGTTTGCTCTGTGTGAAGTTCTAATGGAAATAAAAAGGTGAAGACTGAACAATCCTGTCAAAAAAAGACCCCAACCCCACAAGCAAATAAAAAGCCACCCATACTTCCCCTTGGCTGCAACCAGAACATTGCAGGTCTGTTTCATGCACTCACTAGAGCCAGGGAAAAATGTTAATATTTTCATAGAAAACATTTCAAAATAATCTCCCTTCTGCAATATTTTTGGGTTCTCATTTTTTTTTCTCCTCTGTGGGTTTTTCTTTTTTTTCACCCCCCTTGCTCTCCTCCCATTTCACCTTTACTGGCGAAAGAAAAGAAAGCAGGAAGGTAGTAAGTGATCCAGCTGGTTAGAGACACAGGTAGGTATCTTGCAGTGACAGGGCAGTAAATATAACTGTAATATTTTGACTCCCATTTATCACCTGTATATGTGGACTTGTAACTTAGCCTTTTTTCCATTTCCATCTCCTTTATTCTGTGCACGGCCAAAGCAGCAGTGGATCCCTAAACAGTTCCCGGTTTTCATTAACAGTTCTCATGTTAAGTTTCTGTTCCTAATTAACTGTGCCTAGAACTGCTTTAGGCTTTAGAGGACTGGCTCACTCTCTCCCTTTAATCGTTTCATGCCATATTCTGATTGCATCAGGTAAGAAAATCAGAGAGGACTCCCTCCCTTTCCTCCGTTCGACTGAGCTCCTATCATAAATCCTCCTCCCGTGGGTGGCTTTCCGCACTCAGAAGTTAGTTCTTATTTTTAGAGTCTCTTCTAGAGTTCAGCTTTACAGAATCACAGAATGATATAGGGTTGGAAGGGACCTCTGGAGATCATTTAGTCCAACCTCCCACCCAGAGCAGGTTGCACAGGAACTTGTCCAGGTGGGTTTGGAATGTCTCCAGAGGAGGAGACTCCACCACCTCTCTGGACAGACTCTTCCAGGGCTCTGCCACCCTCAAAGTGAAGAAGTCCCTCCTCATGTTTACATGGAGCTTCATGTGTTCAAGTTTGTGCTCATTTCCTCTTGTCCTGTCCCTGGGCACCACTGAAAACAGACTGACTCCTTCTTCTTGACACCAATCCTTGAAGTATTTATAGGTGTTGATCAGATCCCCCCTCAGTCTTCTCTTCTCCAGACTAAAAAAACCCAAGTCCTCCAGCCTTTCCTCATAACAGAGATGCTCCAGGCCTCTCATGATCTTTGTGGTCCTCTGCTGTACCCTCTCCAGCAGTTCCCTGTCTTTGAACTGGGGAGCCCAGAACTGGACACTGGACTCCACATGGGGCCTCACCAGATACCTAGCAAATAAAAAATGAAGTAACATGAGATATTTTCTTCTTCTTAATAATACCAAATAGATGTCCCAGGCAGTTCCATAAAATGACCAGGTGGTCTGTAACACGTGGTGACAATTCCTCTTGCAGAATTTCACAGATATGACTGCCTGCAGAGGTAAGGATCGGTGTGAGGGGACCAGGCTGTGCCTGCTGTGACCTGCAGCACCTCCTCACCCTGCTCCACCTGCCCGGATCATGCTGCTGCTACAGATGCTCACGTTCTGGTCCTGAAACCCACCTCACCATATTGCAGCCATGTTAATTAGGTTTTATTAGTGTAACACAGGGTAGCACTTGGTTAAGGAAGTAAGAGAGTTTTGGAAATGTGATTTAATACAAGTAACTGAACCAGAGCTGGAAGGGAAGCCAACATACCTTGGAGAACACAGGCATGACTCAGAGTCACAGGACTCCGAATGCTTGAAGTTCTAGCATGTAGAACTGAATATGGAAAGACTACTGGCTTTTTCTTCCATCTCCTTATTTTGTCTTTCTTTGGGCCACTTTTATGGTAGCTTCTCCATCAGTTTTTGCTTCCAACTTCCTATTTTGTCTTTCTTTGGGCCATTTTTTAGGTTAGCTCCTCCATCAGCTACCTGGTACACCAGTTGAACTAAAACCCATGTGGCTTGTAAAATATTAGTCTTCTGCCCTTATGAATGAAATGTTTTTTGCCAGAGGTCCTCTGCACCATGAAGAGGTAATATACTGGAATAGGTTGCCAAAATAGGTTGTGGATGCCCCATCCCTGGAAGTGTTCAAGGCCAGGCTGGAAGGGGATTTGAGCAATCTAGTCAGGTGGGAGGTGTCCCTGCCCATGGCAGCGGGGCTGGAACTCGATGATCTTTAAGGTCCCTTCCAACTCTAACCATTCTATGATTCTATGATTCTAATACGTATAGTACTAGAGGGTGACTATTTCCATTTCAGAGTAGATTGTGTTACTGAGGCAAACAGCATAATAAAACCCAGCATTAAACAGCATAATAAAACCCAGAATTAAACTTTGAAGAACCTGAGACAACTCTTTCTTAACAGAAGACTTTCTAGTCTGTGCTTGGACTACCATTTAAATGAGTAGTAAAAATTTGGCCATAAGCCTGCTTCCCTCCTCCTCCCTTCCCCTCTTCTTCTAATACTGCAATTTACAGAAGCAGAAAGAGGAAATCTGATGATGACATTTTTCCAACTGTAGAACAATTTTTTTCTTACTCTCCCCTGCAGTGTTCTTTGCATGATGTTCTCATCTCCTCCTCCCTTCATATGTGAGAGCTGGAAGAGATGGCTGCTGCAAGACTTGGTGTCCCCGTGCTTGCTTCCCTCCAGAGAGCAAGGCCAACATGAAGGCTGAGAACCCAGCTGCATGAATGGCTTTTAGCTGGTATCCCGTGGGGTTCCTTGTGCCCAGGCTGAAGATACTTCTGTTTATTATGAATCTTTAAGGAGACAGGCATGTAGCACAATGACACTTCCACACTGATTTCCATCAGATGGAAGGCATTTTGCAAGGCATATTTGTGAGAGGAATACACCTTTGGAAGCTGACAGTCCACTGTCCCAGACAGTGATACTATAAATAGTGATAGTGGTCTATCAGGGTTCAGGTTATACTTTCTGGTAGTAGACAATACCAGCTTTTTAAGAAGACGATGAAAAAAAAGACCTTGTAAAGTAATAATTCATATGTTTTTAAAGGTAACTAATAGTGACTAAGCCACTGGACCAAAACAGCTAATCCAAAACTAACAGGATGTGGTGCGTGAACACATCAATATCCAAATAACAAGTCTCCCTGTTGTATAGAAGCTTTTATGAAGTACAGGAAAGATTATAGACAAAACTGCTTAAAAAGTTAAGAGAATAATGCTTGCTGAATGAAGTTCAGGGTGACATTGCACTTGAAAAATAAGACAAATGGCCCAAAACTGACGAGCAGGAGATTTGGCCTACTTGGTGAACAAGGAAACAATAGTCTTTTTGGCCTATTGCCCTTCTGTGTCCATAATTTGATGCCAAGAAGGCTGAAAGGAGTGAGATTTACCTTCATGGCACAAGACGCCCACTGTTTGCTGGAACTTGAGGGTCCTTTATGGCATCATTGGACCTTAATTCTCCCAGTGCTAAGAAGGTGACGTGGGCAGACAGAGTCGATGGGAAGGATCCAAAAGATAAGCCCATTTCTGCCAGTTTCTGTTAACTTCTGAATGATATCCAGTCTGCGAGGCTCAGGTTCCTGTTCCCAGACTCTCCCTCCTACCTCCTTTTCCTTCTCCCGTTCAGATAATCTTCCTACGTTCTTGCTGCCTGTTTAGTTGGTCTGTCCCAGGGGTTTTCTTTTGCAACTGGGCCGCAGCCTCACAACCTGCCAGAGATAACAGAGAGCGCTGCTTTTGACAGCCCAACACTGGTGTAAATTTGCCAGGTCTCCGCGTGGCTGATAAGACTCTCTGCTACTTTTTTGCTTCCTCTAGCAACAAGCCTGGAAGAAACGGAAGGAGAAGAGGACTCTGCTGCCGTCGGGCTGCCCGGTTCTCTCTCTCTTATTATTATTTCTTTTTTTGTCTTGTGTTATCCTCGAGAAACTAGGAGTCAATTTTAAGTAAAAATAACCAAATCACTTTTTTTTTCTTTATTTTTCTGTTCTACCAAACAGACAGATTTAACAGCATAAAGGAGTCAGAACAAGGGGGTGAAGGAAACTTCACAAGAACTTGCTGCGGCTATGTGGAAAGGGGAAAAAAAGGAGGGATTAACTCTCTTCCCTTCTTTGCCCAGGTCACCAAAAAAGTCCAAGCGATGATTAATGGTGACTCTTTGTCAGCGTGCGGTCTAAGTGAAAAATCACCTTAGCTCCTGTGATTCTCTATGCCCAATAGTTTCATTGAAAACAACTCCAGAGCAAATGTGCCCCCTTTTGCTTTCTTTACAGGCTGCTTGTCTCTGTCGTTGCTGTAACCGGTGCCCATGGGACAATGCGTAGTTGAGCCTTACTGTGATATTTGGAAAGGCAGTTAAACAACTCTGGCATCTTTATAAGAAAATTTCCCACCTTCAGACTGTCCACGATGAAGGAGACAGAACTTCCCAGCCACTAAATCCTTCTTAATCATTTTACAGCAGTGGAAATTTGGCATTTATACCTGTTTCAAGTATGTTCCCTTGAGTCTGTTTCTTTTTAGAGAATGCTAGTTTTTGCTTCCTTTCTCATTGAGTTCAGCTGGTGACAAAGCGTAGCAAGGAAGGATGACTGGAAAATTGGAGTTCTGTCTCATTAAACTTGTGTCTTGTTCCAAAATTTGTTTCTGTACGCATGTGAATGCAATCCGCGACCTTTCCACTGAAAACAAAGCACAATTTTGAGACAAATCTCCCCAAGAGGGTTCCTAGTGGCTGTGCTCCCGAGGAAAGGGTGAGAGCCCTCTGGAGAGCTTTCACTAACTGGACCAGGGCTGGAAAGTTGGTTTTTCACACCTGGGAGAAAGCCAAGGCCTTTCTCTAAGCTTGATCTCTCCTCCCCTCCATACTTCATCTGGTGAAACTATTTTGCCAAATTTGGGTGAACTGACATTTCAGTGCTTGAATGCTGCAACAAAATGACATTTTCTGGCAAAAAAAAATGACTCCTCAAGTTTTATTGTCCAGTGCCCAAACAACATTCTCTGTACAATTCATTATTGTATCATCTTTTTTGAAAAGAAACAGCCCTCTGATTTTTCCTTTCATCAGTTGCACTTTAAACAGCGCTCCTGTCTTGATGCTTAAGGGTTAAGTCTTTTATCTTTTTGGGTTTTTTATCTGTTAACTTTGACACCACCACGGCTGTAGAAAACTAAATGGACAGCACAATATTTAAGAAGGCTGAACTCTAAAACTCATAAACAAAAATTAGACTCACTTGCTTTCTGAACCCTCCTATTTTCCTGCAGGGTTATTTGTCGGCTTTCATATGCCTAACTTTTAGTATGGACAAAAAAAAAACCCCAAACCAAAAAAGAACATATGGCAAACAACGGAGCTATAGGAAAAGCTGGGACCAGAGACAATAAAATGAGTTCCTGTTGTAACTGAACTGGGAAAGTGTCCTCTTCACCTCAGAGAGCTGAAAACGTACCCTCAGGTGTACCACAACATACTTTAAACCGGCCTAAACTGGAAAAACCCCTAAAAATATGGATGTCACCATTGATGCAGTTTATTCTTTGCTTTCCAACCTTCATCTCCTGTCTGTGTGGTCCTTTCCCATACAGGCAAACAACAGGATAGCTTTAGCTGAGCTTCTCCCTTCATCTTGTCACACCATGGGCCTTCCCAAGCATGTGCCACAGGAAAAAAGGTTGGAGCAGCTGGAGATGGACAGAGTAAGATAGATATTTTTTTATCCTAATGGCAGTGCCAGTTTAAGGAGGATGACGCTGCTCCCTGGTAGTTTCTCCAGATAAGGTCACCAGAAGCTGCAAATTTCCCTATACAAGCTGAGCAATGGGGAAACCTGCTTTTCTTAATGTCGATTGTCCCTCTGTGTTTTCAGTACAACGGAAAGGAAGTGTATTTTGGACCACCCCAAGAAAACTAATTTTCCTGAACCACAGCAGATGGCTGTGAACTCTTTAATAGGTGCTTGGCATCCCACAGGCCCAGGCTGTTTCCTACCAAAGGTTAACCCCTGTGGCACACACCACACCAGCAGCGTGTGATGGGCAGCCTGGCACTGGACTTCACTCTCCCCTCAGAATGTGGAAGGTTTGCACACCTATTGTTTCTCCAGCTACGGGGATTGGGAGTCACGCGCTTAAATTCCTCAGCTGAAAAAAAAAACCAGGCTATTTTCTTGACTGAATACTACTGTCCCTTCAAACACACACACACGCACAAGGCATAAACGCAGATGAACTGTTAAGTAATTTTCAATAGTTTGAAATACTTATTTCTGTACCATGCTTGAATATTTCTTTTTCTTTTTTTTTTTTCCATCGGAATACATTTTGCACTCATTAACAACAATGCTATTCCATTTAAGTCAATTGGGGCTTCTCTGGTGTATCTTAGAACAGAACTGGAGCCAAGATATGTATCTTACTCAGTTCATTAGACTCTCCAATGCTGTAGATTAAATAAGCAAGTATGTCACTAAATCTGTTCAGCATTAAAATGATACAAAATGTATTTTTCTTCTTCCAACTAAATAGTTTTCTTCAAATCTGAACCAGATGGAAACACAGTGAGTTATCTGAGATGAGCTCATCTAGACTTCTGAGTGGAATGTCCGACATTTGGTCACACATCTTGAGATGTGAGTTAGGGTCTGAACGGGGAAATTTTTATCATCTCATGTTTACTCTTGTGGATAGGCTCATTAGCTTCAGTGGACAACAAGTAAAATAGATGACACGCACACGCAGAGCAAGACCATGCAGGATCCATTCCTGTATAAAATCTTGCACATGTAGTTTGCATTCCCAAAGACAGTTGTCCCCCCGAAGTGAGCAAACACAATAAGAAGAAACTCAGCATCAAAATTACTTAAGAAATCTAGAGCAATTCTCTTTTCTTCTGTCTTCATTAAACCCACTTTCGCTATGTTTGTCTGGGATATTAATATTTCTGGGGGCACGCTGAGTTGTAAGTCTTTTATGGAGAGAAGCATACTGTTGCTATTTGACTAATTAAAAAAAAAAGCAGGCATCTAAATTAGGAATACTTTTTATAGTTATGGAAAAGTTATGAGGGGAGTTTACAAATGTAAAGTGGAAGATATTAAATGTCCAGAAAAGCTGTGGATTCCCCATCCCTGGAGGTGTTCAAGGCCAGGTTGGACAGAGCTTTGAGCAACCTAGTCTGGTGGGAGGTGTCCCTGCCCATGGCAAGGGGTTGGAACTTGATGACCTTTAAGGTCCCTTTCAACCCAAACCATTCTGTGATTCTATGGTAAATCCCCTGGTTTACAGAATTAAAACCAAACCGTTCCAATGAGAACTCACTCCCACATGGTCACACTACCCAGAACCACGTATGTTTCAGCTGTAGAATCGTCATCTGTTGTCAGCTACAACAAGACCTTGCAGTGAAACTGCTCTTGTGCTGAAGAAGTACCTGTCCTTTATTAGCCCAACCAGCCTAATTATGCCTCGCTGAATTCAGGGGAGCTTTGTCATTGCCTTCACCGATGCTAGAATTTTACCTTTAGCCAAGAGCCTGAATATGAAATGCATTGAGGTCCCACATCTTAAGCAAAGGAAATACGACCCAAAAGCACTTAGTACCTTCTCCACATTATGCACATCCCATTTTTAGACAGTCTGGTGACGGCTGCTTCAAGGTAATTCACCAAGCTTCCTGATAAGATAAATTAGCATACATGGAACTCCTCTACGTGAGAATTAAGCTGCTTCTAATATCTCGACTGAGCAGGTTTGGTTCTTTACACCGCACTGAACTGGGGTCAGCACACTTTTGACATGCAGCTCTCCTGACTCCCAGGAGCACATTGGAAGAGTCCACTCTGTGGACACAAAGAACTGAAAATCTGTGATTCTGAGAGAGATTTAGCACCCACCTGCCCGAAACTTTCTCCAAATTCTACTATAGGATTTTGCTGTTGGTTTTTTTTTTCGTCCTGTTTTTTTCATATATACTTCTTATCACAGTCCTAGAACAAAGGACTCAATTAGGACATCACATAACATCAAATATGACAGAAATTCAAACAAAGAGATTTCTAATCAAAATGGCCTGACTTTATTTCTCTTATGACTCCACTGAAGTTCAGTAAGTTTTTTGTGTTTATTCGTTCCCTCTTTTGGAAGGAAGGGAGTGAAAATAGCTGCTTTTAAACAAACTTCAGGCTCATAGGACAGCTTTCTATCCTGAAGAATTCAGAGTTTTTGTGGTTTGTTTTTTTAATCAAAATCAGAGACAAGGGATCTCATTTGTATTGGTTAAATTCCAATTTATTCCTCTTGCCTAATGTTTCCTCCTGGCTGGCCCTGCGGCTTCAGCCGTGTGTAGCCAAGAGGAATCACCGGGCATTGGGACGTTAGTGGAATTTAAACTGACTAAATCTGGGCCTCGGTGCCTTCATTTTGTGATTTTCTTATTGACATCCTTGAAATGCTTGAGAGAGGCTTAAGAGTTTGCGGATCGAGATCTAGGTTATTACTTGAATGGCAAAAGATGAAACAGAATATTCTGAAACATAAATGAATTTGCACATGAAACTCAAAGCTGAATTTATCCAGCAGAAATTTCTCTGTAGGACTTAATGGACACCAGAAAGAATGAAAAATAGTGGGATTTAAAAAAAAAAAAAAAAAAGAAAAGAAAGAAAAAAAGAATCATACTTACTGGAGCTGTGGACATTCTCGGGATAATTAGTTACATATGTTTTGGTTGTGCCCTAGGGTAAAATAAGTTCTGGGATGAGGTAATAAATAAATTAAATGTGGTTTTGGAAACAGTTATCCCTAACTACCCAAAATGTCCACTGCTAGATGAATTTGGATGTAGCCGACTTTGGAAATCTGAAAGGACCACAGAAACAATATTTATAAGAGCAACAATGCTGCAAAGAAGACACCACAAAACTGAAGTCAGCACAATCTTGAGTGCTGCTGATTGATGCACTGAGCTAATGTAATTGATACATTTTGAAAAGATTTGTTTGAATAAGCTAGGTAATTTGGAAATGAGGTATATAATAATGTACCCCCACACAAAGTCATCAATTACTATAGCACCAACCAAAACTCTAGCTGCATCTTTTGTTCACAGGGATGAACTCTATAAATACTGAATTGCTTTCCACGGCCACCAACTTTTTTTTTCTTTTTAATTTTTTCAGTTTTAGAGTGGAGAATGTAAATATAGCTTAGCTTCACTTATTACATCATATGTTGATTTGCTACTGTTATTCAGTCCTGCTCGCAGTACCTCTAAGAGCAAAATTTTTTAAACTGTTATGGGTCAGATCCAGGTTATATCCTATCCTGCCCCTGTGATGAAATACAGAACCTGCTTGACCTGGCCACTCTGAAAAGACAGATTTTAAGTCCTTGACTAATCACTAGGCTTGTACTTGGGGCTAATTTTCAGTGGAAAAGACAGATTTCAAGAATTTGACAACATGCTGTAGGGGCAAGGAGCTATCAGTAAATTTACTCAAATCTCTTGAGGTTTTGGTAAATTGCAACATGACTGATTAGCCTCACAACCTGTTCATCAAATTTTCCAGAGGACTTCATAGAGGTCTCACCATTTTAATCATATTCTTTAGTTGGACAACAAAATAATAATACTTAGTTTACAGGATCTAACTCATTTCTACATGTGTTTGCTGTAAAGTCAGCTATTCAGTTGTTTGATTCCATTTTAGCTCTTCTCATTCCTCTTCCACCAGATGCAAGATGATTCTGGGCTGTCAGCTCCATAAGAAGAGCTTCCAAAGTAAGAAGGACTCTCCCAGTCTTCGGATTCTTCCATCAGCAAATTTTCAAAACTCAGCGAAAAGCTAAAAACAAAAATTAACTTCCAATTCTTTCTTGCTGTTCTCCCACTTCTTTTTTTTCATTTAGAATAAGGGTGTAGATATTTTTCATTTCTCTTTTTAACTTTGAACAAAATAAAGTGACGCTAGCATTTCACGCCTTCAAACAATTCACAAGTGGTAAGGAGTAAAGTAACTATTTTCATAAAAGAATTACTTCCAGAAAGGTATTGGAATCTTCCAAGTAGCCCTGTAAAGGACAAAAGTCTCCAGATTGCCACTGCCCTATCTCCTACACCTAGATGTTCCTTCTTTCTCCATTGTGCTGTTCTAAATAACCTGCTCAGTCTCTTCTCTCTAAGACACAGCCATGTGCTTTTCTTTTAGAAATCCATACATCAAATTAGGCACAACCACCAACTGCTCATCATAAGAAGCTGTAGGGCAACATCATAGAATCATCATTCAGGTTGGAAAAGACCCTTAGCATCACCAAGTCCAACCATAAGCCCTACTCTACAAAGTTCTCCCCTACACCAATATCCCCCCCAGTCAGCTCCATTTCTGCTATCTGGCATATATTTCCTTTTAAAAAAAGAAAATTTAGAAAGTGCTAAATTTACCAAGTTTTCCCTGCCTGATAAATACCTGAAAATAATGCAATTTCATCACTGGTCAGCAATGGATCTAGTCTTTTAATCTATCTTATACCTTAGGTGACTATCAGCAGAAGAATTTTTCAGAGCCAGGTCTTCAGTCCCCTGCCATGAATATAGTCACTCGCACTAGAGAGGCAGCTCTGGACACCTACCCCATGAAGCTAGCAGAAATTTACTCTTATTTCAACATCTGTATATGCCTATACAAGGCCACTAACAGAATCCAGCTGAAGTATTTTAGTCCACAGACAGGTCCTCACTCATCTTGTTAACTCACCTGAAAGCTTGAACGTCTCATCTCTTCAAGTAAACAGAGGTGTCTAAGAAATGTAGGGAGTACCCACCCAAGCAACATAAGAAATTAGGTATTTAACTGAAATTTTGAAGGCAAGAAGGAACTCTACAGGCAAAAGATATCACAGAAATGCTCAGAACAAGTTCAGGGCCATCAAAATAACAAAAAAAGAGATGATTATGGCTGTAGAAGACAAGCAGAGGTAGACTGATCAGAGACGAAAGACCTGTGTTTCAAATAAGGAGCTTAATTAATCTTTGCTTGGCTGCTTGCCTCGTCTGAAAATTGTTTGAGCTGTGGTAGGATTTTACTCCACACTGACTAGCTCTGACCACAGCTTCTCCCTTCCTCTTGTCATGAAATCAAACACAACATCTTTACCTTGCATTATTCACCAAGGTTAGTCAAACCTCATGAACAAACACTCAGAAGAGGAGAAAGAGAAGATGGGATTTGTGGCTAGCTGATAAGAACGTATATCTGATGCTAATTATCAGCTACTGATAGGAACACCCTCACAGATTAGGAATCCAACGTTTAATTATTTCTTACCCACATGTTTTTCTAGAACCTCCTTAAGAATACAGGTTCCATCTGGGAAATACAATTCACTTTATTAAAATTATTATTATTATTATGACCAATGATTCCAATGCAAATCTGATCATTTGCAAGTTCTAGTTTTGTTCCCCTCGTGCCTGTGCAGCGAACACTTTATTACACAGCTCTCTAGCACAGCTTGGAAGGAACAGGGACTCCCCCAGCACTGCCTCTGAGCAACAGTATCATACAAAAAAGTTGCTCCAGGACCCAAATTATTTCCCCAGCTTTGCTGACATACACCCACACAATCATGCTCTTAACCTTTTAAGTGCTGACCATGATTTGCTTCTTTGGTATTTGTTCCTTCTATCTCCTGTCTACTTCTCTTGCAATGACTCTTTGCTGAAAGCCTCACTTTTCAAGCCTCTAGCCACATTTCCATTTGTCACTGGTTCTCTATCCCTATAGATACAAGTACCCTTGGTAAGAATTCTGCAAGCAAGTAACTCATGAAGCAAAGAGGAGGAAATTGTCCACTTAGCAACACTCAGTTTGGATGCCCTACTGCTGAGTTCCTCCACTTTTCTTTGTAGATGTGAAATTATTTGGGGTGAGTAATGGATTTGAAAAATCTCTTTGAGTATTTACTTTGGGCATAAAACCTAATCAGACAATCACAGAAGCACAGAACGCTATGGGGTTGGAAGGAACCTCTGGAGATCATCGAGTCCAACCCCGCTGCCAGAGCAGGTCCACCCACAGCAGGTTGCACAGGAACTTGTCCAGGCAGGTTTTGAATGTCTCCAGAGAGGGAGACTCCACCACCTCTCTGGGCAGCCTCTTCCAGCGCTCTTCCACCCTCCAAGAGAAAAAGTCCCTGCTCATGTTTAGATGGAACTTCTTATGTTCAAGTTTGTGCCCATTTCCTCCTGTCCTCTCAATAATACAGGATGCTTGTGCAAGGACCTTAAGTTGAATTTACGTGGACCATCATCTTACTGTAGAGAATACAAGGTGAGTGTTTATTAACACATCCAGAACTTCTGAAGAAAATGTTGTGTTCGTTTTCTATGAGGAATGTTCCCTTCAGAACATCTTCTGATGCTTTTGTCCAGAGTCAGGCTTACAGGAATGCCCATACCTAAATCCACATCCCAGTAAATACCTTCAGAATGACCTTCACCTCAAAACAGTATTAAGAAAATTCATAGTACTCAAAGGAGAACAAGGACTGCACCCACCTCGGAAGGCAGTGGGTCAGTGGGTATGCATGAAAATAATCTGGGAAAAACTGCTGTTTGCTTCCCAGAGCACCTGAAGTTGCTCAATGATCCTAGTGGATTCTCCTCCAAAAGGAGCCTTAGCCAGTCCCTAACAAAGCTGAACACCCTCTCCTCATGACCTCCCAGAAAAGTGTGTGAGGCAAAGAAAAACTGTGGAGAAAACAAAGAAGGATGGAGAACAACAAATGAAAGAAAGGGATAGGCTTCATGGTCGTAGGTTAGAAATGAAAAAACAGTATTTGGAGACAGCAGGAGACAACAAACAGGGGAACCTCCTAAGGGTCCCTGAAACCAACCAAGGAGGTGGTGGATGCTGTACAGCAGTGCTTTGCCCAGATACATGACAGATAACAGAATCACAGAATGATATTGGGTTGAAAGGAACCTCTGGAGATCATCTAGTCCAACCCCCCTGCCAAAGCATGTTCACCTAGAGATGAGAGAATGAAAACAGACACAGGTTCCTGGGATCTCCATCAGGCATGCCCTCCCAAGGCTGTGACAGAGCAGGTGAGTGTAGTTAGGTGAGAGTTAAGCAGTTTTCTACAGGATTGCATTTTGCAATGGTAGGAGGGAAATATCTTAATCACGTAAGTTGAACAAGTACAATGCATTCACTTCTTGCCATAATGGTGTGTCAATGTTTGTAGACCTTGCTCCAAAATCCTGTGCTCTGAGCAGCAGCAATTTGCAGTAAAATGCCTGGTAGAACTTAAGTAAATTAGAATCCCTAAGTACTAGATACAGGACTACGCATTGCATCATTCTTAGCATGTTAAAAGTTAATAATCACCTTGATTTTTTTACAATATCGAATGTAGGGCTTTAGCACAACTCAAAACTTGGTTTCTTTTGGCAAGCAGAGAGCTGCTGCTGTAGTTGCAGCACCAGACTGGCATTCAAGAGATGCAGGGTTAGCCACACGTTTCCTGTGTGACTTCGTATAAATTGCTTAATCTCTGTTTCTCAACTCCTCATCCATGACACAGAATTATTTCCCTCGTGCCACAGGAACGTGCATTAAAACACATGTAATAATAAGGAGGTGACACAAACTCTTATAAAATGTCACTTTGTAAAATATCAGTATTAATTGAAACTAACAGTGAAAGCTCTCTGTATTCATACCTGTAATTTATTCCTAACTTCAGCTCACTCTACAATTTCTGTAGACCTATGCCAATACCCCACCGGTATGTTATTAATTCTCTGCTTAATTCGCTAGGGAGCATTGTAAAAATGCAGTCTTTATCTAGATAATATTCCATCACAACAATGTTTTTACTATTTCTTTAAACATGTGGCTAAAACACCCGAAAAAAGAAAAAAAGAAATTGAAGTAGAGGATCATCAAAGACTATTTACATGGGAAATGAAGTATCATATGAGGAAATAATCCCACAAACCTTTGTTTCCTTCAACAACCTGTGTTAGTGATAAAAGTGTGGTTGAAAATTTGTCCAACGTGAAATTCAGAAACGTTAGAGATGAAAATGTAGGCAATTTGATGGGTAGAAAAAAATGCAAATAGAGTATAGCACTGCCTAGCTTAGACTCTTGGATTAAGAAATGCTCTGGTTATGTCTTGAATATATTGGAGCAACTCTTTTCATGGCAGGGAAGGGAAATGGGGAGGCGAAGAGTGAGGGATGATGTAAGATTGCGCAATTGCTCCACGTGGAGTGAATCTGCTCTAGCGCTGGGGAACCGTTTGAGGAAGCTGGGAAAAGGAGAAGGGTGCGGCTGGTGAAACCCTGTCTCCCACAGCCATAACCACATGTTTAAAATAGCAGGGAAGAAAAATACACTCCGGACCATCCTCGTTGGTTTTGAGTGCAGTAAAACTTTCTACACAGCTCCTTTAAAACAAGCATGCACACAGAAGGAAAAATAGGAACCATCAGCAGCATAAAGCATGTCCTTAGTTTCCACACTCCTCTCAGTTCTAGGCAAGAAGGAGCTCCCAAAGCCAAGACTCTATGTAGTTATTTCCTAACTGAAGTATCCTCTCTAGGGACACACAGTGATTTTTGATTCCATAGAAAATGAAAGAACAGAAAACCACGGAAAATACTCATTCTCATTCATAATAAAAATAAATGTGTGGCTTATACATCACAAGTATAGACAGGTCACACTCAGGAGGAGCATAGTATTCTGGCAAAGTAAGTTTCCGCTTTATTTTTATTGAAGAAAAATATTTCATTTAGGCAGGGCAAGAGATTTTTCAACGCTGAAGAAGTAACAAAGCAAGCCATGCAACTAAAAGCACTAACTTCGCTAAAGGTCTCTTTCTAACCAGTTATTTAGAGGGAGGGGAAGTAGACGTGGAACTACCACAACCACAGCTACCATGTGAATTAGACAGAATGCTCCAGGAGACAGTAAAAGGACAGAATGAAAACAAAAGAGATCCCCAAAGTGACCCATCTCAAAACAGGTCAAAGGGCCCTTATATCACTTCATGTCACCCCGTATTTCAGAATGGCTGAGAAGGCCTTTTCCAGAGGGCAGCAGTCCCACCCCAAGCAGGCCGAGTCCATTCTGAGTTTCTGCAAGAAACTTCTGCTGGTGTAACTGCTTT
>VXBJ01000763.1:162021-219260 GCA_013400055.1 Nycticryphes semicollaris | reverse complement strand
TTTTTTTTTGTTTGCTTTGATTTCAGCTGAAAGGTGATACCAAAGCTCGTACCCTGACGTGACACCAGGATTTGAGGTTTTTACTGTATGGAGTCAGCAAAGGTGTTTGATCAGTTACTAAGATAAAATGGAATCCTAAATAAATAGGTACAGGGCAGTGCATCAAACAAGCAAAAAATCTTTTCATAAAATCATAGAATGGTTTGGGTTGGAAAGGACCTTAAAAATCATCCAGTTCCAACCCCCCTGCCATAGGCAGGGTCAGTATGCTGTCTCATTCATGACACAGAATTGTAGAATTGCCTGGGTTGGAAGGGAACTTTCAGACCATCCAGTCCAACCATCAACCTAACTCTTCAGGTATTTACATTGGTGAGATCCCACTGAGCCTTCTCTTCCCCAGGTCAAACAGTCCCAGTTCTCTCAGCCTTTCCTCGCAAAAGAAAGTCCCAGTTCTTTCATCAAATTCATGGTCCTTCACTGGAATTTCTCCAGTAGAGGTTTTACAGTAAAACTCCTCACAATCAGCCAAGCTGAGGAAGGATCGTATTGATTTCTTACTTTCCAAGAAAGAAGCATTGGCCAACACCAGCCTTGTCTAACAAAGCATCAAAATTTTGTTCTTACAATGTATAGCACTCTCTCAATTTCCTGCTTTGCACACTTTGGGATCTTTTGTAAAGGAAAACTGAGATAATTTTGGAGCTGAATGTACCTCTTTGTGACCAAATAACCTCTTCTGAGCTTTCAAAGATTTTGGCAAACTTAACCTGGCTAATTGACCTTGCTTTCACCTGAGGCACCAGCATCCTGTGCAAGCAGCAGTTTTGCCCTCCCAGGCGGGGTGGCATGATGGGTTCACAGGCACCGTTCCCTTTCAACCCCTAGTGAGCAGGTCAGGTCCAACCTCTTCCTCTCACAGTCCTGGGCCACATCACTACACCACCACCACCGCCACGTATGCTTCAGATGAGAGACGAGCGAGAGGGCAGGACCAGGTCTGGGCAGAACTTCGGATCCCCAAAGCAGTCCTGCTGTTTTTGTGCACTGCTGGGTCGAAGCTATTAAGCACAAATTTCACTTGGAGATGTGAAAGACTGCAATAAACTCCTGGAAGAAACGAAAAATCTCCTTTGGGCGAGGTATATAATGCCAAGTGAAATATGACCTCTATGGATACCTGATCCTGCATCAGTGGCCAGGCAGTTTCAGACCCAACTCTTTTCCACCCTGACATTTCTACCATACCTACCTTCCTTTCTCCACTGGTGGTATGGTTTGAGAAAACCCATGACAATTGACTGTCATTTGACAATTATTGAATCACCCAATAACCCCTCCACACTCACAAAAGGGAATCAGGGAAAGCAAGGAAACACAAGGGTTGAAATATTATATATACATATATGTAATATATAGATTTAATCAGATAAGATTAAATAATAAATGCTAATACCAAAGAACCAGTATTAATCCTGATACTAATATAAGATATACAATAATTACGCTCAGCATGTTCTCTTAGTAGAAGCTGTATACTCCCAGCAGGGGACAGCAAATGTGGGACACTGTGAGTGCTACAGCTACTGAGGGAAGGGAAGGGGGCTCAGGTGTCTGGCACCAGGGGCAAGGAGTTCTCGGGATGGCAGCCATTAAGGGAGAGAAAGTGACACTCCTCAGCAAAATTTCTAATTTATATTGAATGTGACATTCATGGTATGAGATAATCCTGTTGGCCAGCCTGGGTCTAGCTCCTCCTCATCCCTGCACCTGGCAAAGCTCAAAAACACTGGGAGCTTGAATCCCACAAAGCCTACCTGGCTATAAAGGAAATATTTACACAAATTCAGACACTAGAGCCTTCCAAAAGTGAAGTTTCCCCCACCAGTAGAAAAGAAGTTAGTCCTGCATCCCTCAACCCAGGATAGCTGGGAATTAGTTCTTAGGTTGAAATTCTCCAGCCATAGCTTCCTTATTGCACAGCCACGCGTAGGCCAGCTGAACCTGAATAAAATCACTTACAGCACTAATGCTCCTACTTACTTCTGCTTTGTCCGATACTGGCATTGCATCAGGATGGCATTGTGCCCCCAGCCTGATGCAGCAGCCCCAGCCCACCAACGCCACCTTGGTGATGTTCATCAAGCCTACGCTCTCCTCCTTACACAGAGAATCACCTTAAAGAGACCATTTTGGACCCTCTTGCACCCGTTTCACTTGATTTATTGATCACACGTGGAAATGCAGGAAGGGGACATTTCCCTACGACTTTGTAATCTTCTCACCTCGGTCACCTTCTAAGCTTCTACGTGTATTGACGTGTGATTACAGAAAACACAGCTCTTCCTGGGGAGCACACAACTACTTCTGGTCTGGTCATCAGATAGGATTATTTCAGGAGGGGGAGTCTACCAGATGGTCCGGAAAACTTCGAAGATGGATTGCAAATATTTTTTTTGTTGTTGTTGTTTGTTTAGATTGAGCTGACTTTAGATTAATTAGACCTGCTGTTAATAAACAGTGGATGACTTTATGCTGGATGTCACTGCCAGTTACTTCATTTAATTGTGCTCACAGTGAGAGTATTAAAAGATGATCTTGTGGGAATCATTACATTCCCTCACAGTGAAAGGATTTCTTCTTGTTTATCTTATATAGTCTTACTGCCAGTTCAGGCATCCAGCTTTTAAAAAGCTCCCCCCATCACTTTCTTGGCTTGACACTGCAAATTCTCAGCCACTGTCACAGAATCACAGAATATCAGGGATTGAAAGGGACCTTGAAATATCATCCAGTCCAATCCCCTTGCTGGCGCAGGAACATCTAGGTCAGGTCACAAAAGAACGTGTCCAGGCAGGTTTTGAATGTCTCCAGAGAAGGAGACTCCACAACCTCTCTGGGCAGCCTCTGCCAGCCTTCCGTCACCCTCAATGTGAAGTTTTTCCTCATATTTAAGTGGAACCTCCTCTGTTCCAGCTTGTACCCATTGCCCCTTGTCCTATCATTGCCTGTCACTGAGAAGAGCCTGGCTCCATCCTCCTGACACCCTTTCCATATTTATAAACATTACTGAGGTCACCCCTCAAGTCTCCTCTTCTCCAAGCTAAAGAGACCCAGCTCCCTCAGTCTTTCCTTGTATGGGAGATGCTCCACTCCCTCATCATCTTTGTAGCCCTGCCCTGGACAGGGTCACCACCCTGTTACCCAAAATGTGTACAAAGGCTGTCATTTGGACTTTAGAATGCTGCCTTTTTATTAATTAACCGTGATGGTACAGCTGCTACTACAGCACTATGGCAGTAGTCCCAGCAAGTATCACGATAGTAACATTTCTGCTATGCAAATATAAATAAAATAGTATCACAGCCTGAAGTGGTTACAGCATTTCCCTGTGAGCCTCTGCTTAGGACCAAAACCCCCGGACAATGATGTGTTGCATTCTCACAGTCATGCCCACTCCGCCATCTTGGGCCTGTCTTTAAACATCAGTGTCCTTCAGTTTTGTCATTTGCGAAACAGAGACAATGACACCTTTGTAGACCTTCTTTATGATGTTTGTGCAAAGCTTTGTAATACTAGTTTCAAAAGACGCCAGCAAAACCCAAAGTAAAGTTAGGAGCTTTGGTTTTTTCATGATGTCTTACCTAGGATCAATGTGATCAGCAGGTCCAACTCTAAAGGGCCTGGTGACAGGGGAAGGAAAACCCCAGACTGTAGGCATAATAAAAGATTAGAAACAAAAGATGTTTAAACTGTGCTTGCCACCAGCCATCCACCAGGCTTTTAATTACTTGTCCCAGAGATCTGCTAGACTTGCGCCCAGGGTAACTGAACTCAGGAAAATTTGAGCCCATCCTGGCCATACTCCAACCTGGCCAGCTGTGGTCTGCAAGCCAGGTAAACCATGCTGAGATACACTGCGTTAGCACGGGTCAAGGGCTTTCAGGTCAGAGCTTGGCCACACTCAGTTGTCTCAAAGGACTCTTGGCCTGTCTCCACCAGCACAAACACACCTGGCCATATTCAGTATATTCCCCATCTCCAGACAGGTATGGTCGCTGTTCAACCTCTCACTGTAGTAGTAATTTTGCATCTCACAACCAGGAGGTCCCTATTTACCCCTTCCCCACAGTCCTTGCTCCTTAGGGGAGAGAATTACATCAGGAGGGACTTATGGATTCTCAACAGAGCAGACAAAAATGTATTTGGCCTCCCAGTGGAAGACGAAGACCGAGGGGAGAGCCCTCATTACTCATCTTGCCATCGGAACAGGCCCTAAACTCAACTTCTCCTACTCATCCCTGCCAAAGACCGTGGTGACAAGCCCAGGACCAGGATCTCCAACAGACCAAGCAAGACGCAGCACCTTCTGGCTGCCCCTGGACATCTGCCACCCTTGGTAATGCTCTGCTTTGCCTGCGCTGGCAGCTGGCCCCGAATGAAGCCAAACAGCAGCCTCCACATCTCCAGTGCCTCCCCAGCTCCCGGTGGGAGTGGGAGCCCTGGGGCACTGGCAGCCACAGCTGCCTGAGCACAGGAGCTGCTGTTGTCCTTGTGGTCTAAACCTTTGTCTCTGACAGGACTTGATGCCAGCTTCATCTGAGAAGAGCTTTAGAAAATCTGTGCAAGCAATTAGGGGATGAACCGCCTCCAAGGAAACTTTCTCTCTAACCCTTATTAGTAGTTAGAGGTTGGCCGCAAAGCAAGTAGCTTTACATTCTCAGACTTGCAGACACCATTATGATGGACGCCCCACCAGGAGCCAATTCAAAACAGATACACAGCACTTTGTTCAGTAACGTGGGTGCGCTGGTTTGCGTGAGGTACGAGTGCTGCAACACTGCACTGGATCGACGTGGCTTTATCTTTTCTAAGCACTAGTCTTCTAAGAGATTAAAAAAAGACTTTTTTTTTTTCAAGTGAAGCCAAAGTAACTTGACTTTGACAAGACTTCAAATTGCCCTGAAACAAGAACCAGACAATCTATGAACATTTAAAAATGAAATTTAAAAGCCATTTCTTTTTTTTTTTGGGGGGGGGGCGTTAAAAATATTATTATTGACATCTCATGCAGTAGTGTAGCAATGCTGTCTCACAGGACACACAAAGTGGTACAATACCTTCAATATTCTATGAGCCCATTCTCATGTTTTCTTTTATATATGGACAGCTGAATCCTAGTCAAGGCAGAAACTCTTATTTTAAGGATTGGGAGGTCTTCTGTTTGTACAATGACACATTTTTAACAGAATATTTCAACAGCATTTCCATTCCACAGGAAGTTGCAGACTGTTTTCGTTCTGAAGGAGAGCAATTTGCAAAGTGACAATATTTTCCATGACATGGAAATCCTGGCTTTTAACTCATTCCCGTCCCAAAGCAAGGAGCTGTGTGGGTGACTCCTTCCACCTCAGTCCCAGCTCTGATGACAACCCTGTCACTTCCTGCATTACTTACTGTTGCTTTTCAGCTCAGGATTTATTGTCTCCAGGGTTAGCATGTATGACTGGGAGTACAGGGCCAGGAAGAAGTTTTCATGAAATGAGGTGTCTCTCTTCACATCAGAATCACACTTTTCTTGCCAAAATCACAGCCCCAGATTAACTATATGTTGTGGGTGACCAAGCCCTGTGTTTGCCAGGTCATAAGAGTTATTATGACCTGGTCTTGAAGGGAGCTGGGTCCTGAGTTGTGCAACAACTTTGCAGATCCATTTATTTGCATGAACAGCTTCATCTGTAATCATACATGCACCATATGCAAAGTGCTGTTTGCAATTCACATAAATTATTAATTCACAGCTTAAGCTGCGCATTTCCTCTGTTAGTCACATTTCTTAGAGGCTTCTCATTAGTGCAGCATATGGAAGCCCTCTTCCCCTATGGCCCTGTGTAGTGATTAATTGTGGGAATCAAAAGGTATGCGAAAGACATAATTTAGGACCAAACTCAGCACAGAAATTTCCCTAGCACAAACCTCAAGCAAGCAGTGGAGTTACTGAGAGTTTATGTTACTGCAAGCTTTTTCAGAGTTTGAAGACAGTGCATTTTCAACTTGGCCAAGACCAAATGGACAACAGGAGTTTGAGAACTGTTTGTAGGGATTAATGACTAGCTGGGAGGAGCTGATGGCTCCAGCACAGTTGAGGGCCATTAATCACGGGCAGTCATTAATTGTCAGGCAACACCCAGTGTCACAGTTGTTACTCTTACAAATTGTTGTTTAAAATCATGTGTATGAATGTTTTTAGGGTTAGGTAGTTACAGTCAGCACATATGGGGCATTTCTAGAAAATTAACGCTTTGTATGTTAGGCAGATTGCTTATGTCAGCTCTCATTTGCTAACATAATTTATTCTGGGTGACGGATTGTGGTTTGTGTTCTTACACACTCCCAGTACAGGATATTTAAATCCCATCTATTGATTTGTCAACAGTTTCCCTGACTGTTTATGTGTCCTTCCCCACCCCCCGCAAACCTTGTAGGACAGCGTATGGCAGAAGACAAACCCCGTGTTCAATACATCTGACAAAACCAAAGGAAAGAACTTTAGGTAAATCACACACGAAAGGAAAAGCCTCCCGGGGTGCTGCAGGGTATGCGAGTATGCAAGGGAAGGACAAAGGAAGGTAGAGCCAACTGCTGACAACAGCCATACCTGTGAGGTATTTTTAAGTGGATTGCAAACTTGCAGACACACGCCTGGTGAACACGCTAGGAACTTCCCCTGGATGGGTAGGGGACTGGTAAAGATGTGCAAGTTCAAAGAACTATGAGGAGCTCAGGAAAACGACGCTGGCGTACGAACTAGTTTTGCTATCAGGCCTCCAATTAAAACCTCACCAGCCATCACCTGCATCTATTTTTTAATGAGTTGTATGAAACGAAGATGTCGTTTCAGTTCCGTTCTCAGCCTATTTGCATCATAGAAGTCATCATAAGAGAAGAGGTTAATATGACTTCCTTGTTGAGGAAGCCAAGACCTAAAGGACTATGGAAAATGAAGCTTCCTTTTCCTATTAAGAGTTGTTTTCTCCAGGTTGAGCTGGGAAGATATTGGTAGTGAAATGCAAAACATATTCTGTCCCATGTATGTCTCCCAGGTGCCTCAGCGTGCCTAGATAACATCTTTAACAAGTGTAAGATCCATTTTTAACAGGCATTTTAAGGAAAGAAAAATCTATTGGGTTTTTGACTATGACTACTTAAGCCAGCAAGCAGACATATAAACCAGAGAGCACATGTGCAGCTGCAGATGTAATCCAGACTAGTGTGCACGGCTAGACCTCAAAGCCTGCCAGAGGACATCCATCCTCTCCTCCCTTTCGAAACCCTCTTTGCCATCTTGTGGATCTGTTTATTTTCCCTACAAATCCCGAGGTTCTAATGGCTTTTCCTGAAACGAGAACACAAAACACACATTGCTGGTGGTGGAACTTACAAGTCCTACTGAGGTGAAGGTTCTGTAGGAACATACCAGTCCCCAATAGGTTTTTATTACTAATCTTGCTTCACATCGTGCTGTCTCTGATGGCAGAGCATTTTAGAAGCATCAAATTGCTCTGTGGGGAGAACTTTTTATCTTATGCACATGAAAAACAGAAGGGTCAGGGGAAAGAAGTAAAAAAGTTACGAAAGAGTTTAATTCTCAGACCTGGGTACTGAACTCACCCTTATAAAACATAGAGGCATCCATGCAAGTTGGAGAGCTGTGCATTTCCACGACAGGGAAACTGCCTCATCCGCAGCAGTGTGTTTTATGGGCACCTGTTTGACTGCACAACAGCTTAGATTCTTGATCTTGCAATGAACTCTTCATGAGCAGATCCCTGTGCGTAGGTGCTTATTTTTTGATAATGCAGCCTCCCAGTCTCTCTTCACAATAGTTTTAAGGTTTCCATGAACTTTGCTCAAAAATGTGCCAAAAGACTTCCAAGTAACAAACATGCTTTTGCAATTTACTGAAACTTTCCCCTTGTGTTCCAGAGAAGCAACCTCCCCATTACTCACCAGAGAGACACATGAGCCAAGGAGGAAGGAAAGGGAATCAGCTAGTAAAAACAGGCAATTCCCTTCTTTAGTGTCTACACTTAGTCATTAAATAAAAAAATAGAAGTGAAATACAAACTTTTTTTTTTTCAAATGGGTCATTGCCTCAGAGAAGAGTGAATAGATGAGGACTATTTGTATCTTGGTTTTGATCAGAACCTTCTGTAATCAGATGCTTTTACAAAATGAAACCGCTGCACTTCATACCATAGCAGGGGCTATTGTGCATTTGAGGTACTCTGCATCCTTCCAAAGGAATGCAGTCTCCCAAGTATATCTTTTTACACTTCTTTAAATGTCTAGTGAGCTATATTACCCAATAAGCAAGGGGGTTGGTGTATTTTTGCCAGATACTAATTTTACATGGAAAAAAACTGAGTCAAGGCCAATGCACAGAGTTCAGATCTAAATCAAATTCACTTTCCTCTAAAGTCAGAGTGCATTTCAGCCTGAGGTTTCCAACTGACTCTTCTTAAAAATGGACTTTTACAAGCTAGCAGTCTTGAGCTTGCTTGGGTCCTAGGCTTGGTTCAGTTCAGGAAATGGAAAATTAGTTTTTGCAAGCTGTGTCACGTGGAAGGACAAGCAAAAGGACATCATCGTGTCCCTTCTAGCCTTAAAATACGGCAGATGAGTCCAAGTTGAATTTTCAAAGGAAAATGTCCATCGATACATGATGAACTGGTAATTCCTGTTCATTTCACACTGCAATGTATTCAAGGCCTGAGAGTGATGTTCTTGAGAGCATCCTGAGAAGATGTAGCTTTCTGCAAGACTGTACCATACTTAGTAGCACACTGTGTAGTATGAGTTGCACACTTGTACCTCACGTATCCCCCCTGCAATTTTTCAATAGTAGTCAATAGTAGGTAGCAAAAACCAAGCAAATTACTCCTTTTTCTTGAGTTATTCTCTGAAACCTTTCTCCACAAGATCACTGGGAAGATTTTTTTGGGGTATGCCCCTGTATGCTTGCTACATCAAAGTGCAGAAATCTGTAAAATAATCAGTGTTACATTGTCAGGGAAGCCTTCTTTCCATGCACCCTGGCCAGAGCAAATTCTGAAAGGCTTTCTGGTGCCAAAGCAGTTGAATTACATTAAAAAATGGCTATATTTAGCCATCCCTCCAGATTTCAATTTCTGAGTATCATTTGGCTGCAGATGAAGGTGCAGAAGGACTCACAGCCACGGGTCAAATTATCGTAAACCAACTGAGGCCCAGGAAATACCTGGCTGCACACTTTTAATTTGGTCAAACACAGGATATTATGGCTTAGTTTAGCCATCTTTCCCTGCAGGCAAAGCTACATCAAATTGCCTTACATTTTCCATGGGCTAAAAGCATTCACACTGGAATTACCACATCTCAGCTGAGAGACGGTGACTTATTAAGCATCAGTATGCCAATGAATATTTTGAGCCCACAAGATTTCTGAGGCTTTGAAAAGAAATAATTTCTAAAGCATGCTACACAACCTCCACCTACACTGCTAGCTATACGCTTGCAAATGCTTTGTGGGCATAAGGTGCCATAATTGTGAAGCCAAGGAGACGTGGCACTTCAACCCTTTGCTCTCCTCCCTCCTGCTCTCAGGAATTATCACGCTAATGAAACAAGCAGGCTATTTGGCCCCCTTGTAAGTGTGGTTGCATAACAAAGCCCCCCAAAAAAGCAGCTCCCACAAATCCAAACCACAGGTTAAGCCCAGTTTTAGAAGATAATACATACATTAGTGACAGGGAGAATTATGCTGTAAGAAGGAACAACTCTCTGCCTCCATTGCTCGCAATAATTAGGTTTAAAGGCTCGTATGTCAATATCCCAAAATACAATAAAAATTGAGTATAATAGCCAGGATGGCATTTTCCATGCACATCTTTTTCCCACACCTACAAGCTGACAAGGGAGGTAAGCAAACCAGTTTGTACTGGGCATTCCTTAACTAATGTAAGAGCTACCTCCAGCAGCAGTACCAACAGCATTCTGTGTTTACATATGCAAAAAGATGATGGAAGAATGGAAAGGGAGAAAGGATGTAGGCTTCAGAACGAGTGTGTCCTGAATTTCTTCTGGAAGAGTCAAAAAAGTGCATCTATAGAGTTTTAAGGAGCCTTCCTGGCCCAGCAGAGCATCTGACTCCTTTCTGATTCACACGTATTTTAGAGGCAGATGCATAGCCACATTCCTCTCCTTGCAGATGTTGAGTAACAAGTGTTGTGGAGATTTTTGGTAGGTGAAACTTTATTTTTCTCACTTTACTGGGGAAATGCTTCTCATTAGTACCTTTCCCAGCAGTTTGGAATGAGTCATAAAAGCGCAGGTTGATTGTCAGATAAGCTGCCTACATGGGGCTCCCAAATCATGTATCCTCCAGTAGAACTTGACAATCAGCTAGAGGTTTTTCACTGTAACTTTGCATTATCATCATTAGTAAGGACAAGAATAAAAATGAAAAGCTACACGCTTTGTTAATGGGAACTAGAACAAGAACGACATGGTTTTGGCTAAACTTGAATAGAACAGTAGTTGAAAATACAATCAGTGAGAAGAACAAGAATTTTCAGATGCTGTAAATTGCAATATTCACAGGCTTAAAGTGTCACACGTGTCTTGAGGTTCTGGCCCTGTTATATGCATTTATTTTTTAGTCTCAGTGGTTGATGTAGGAAAAAATGCGTAGCTACCATTTTATTAAATACTTGATAGAACTGGAATTGATTATGAATGACGAGAAACAGAAGCAAGCTTCAGACACTCCAGAAATAGAGTCACAGCTCTCATTTGAAAAAAAAAAAAAAACCAAGACAGAAAGAAAGAAAGAGCCTGAACAAATAAAGCAACCCAATCCTCTAATCCTAAAGCTTAAGTTGAAGGACGTAGTTGAAGCACAGGAACTAATTCCTTATTCTTACACCACCAGTTGTCTTAGATATGTTCGGAGGTTGAGTGTTGGGTAAGGACTAGCCAGCCTTGCCCAGCACACAATTTCTGACCTTTCTGGAGTCTAGAGGACTCTTTGCCCATATGAATGATTCACAGAATGAACAAATAGAAAAGAGAGGGTGGCTGCATAGCCATTTTAGACCAGAATCTTCTACTGGACAGGAAACCAATAGGAAAGTAATACCTGTCACTGAAAGTGGTCAAACAGAGAAAGCACTGGCTGAATAAGGTGCTTGTTCAGCCCTAGAGACCTTATGCATAGGATTGAACATCTTAGGAGTGGCTGATGGAGTGAAACCAACACACCACTTTCCTGGTTTGATCAGGACATTATCAAGCTCATGTTTCTCCTTCCACGAGTGCTCTCTCAGTGCTCTGGAGCTTTCTCACCAAAGAGGTCTGCTTCTAAGAAAAACCCCCTCTCTGGAAAGTTCACTCACCTTAGGAGAACAGAAATACTCATTCCTTAATGCAGCCCAACTACGTGACCTTCATTTTCATCAACATGTAAATGCTAAACTGCCCACACTTATAGGAAGTTCATCAAGGTTCAGAGATGGCTCAAGACCAATGAATCAGATGGACAGAAGTCACCTCTTAAAAAGTGTAGCACAATTACAACCATAAGAGTTAGTTCACTTCATAAAACAGCTCATCAAGCTAGGCAGTTTAATTAAGATGTCAGGCTGAAGCCCTGGAATCTGTGAAGAATCTTCAGTACGCAGGACCAGTAAGATCAAGTAAACCCACAAAGGAAAAAAAGGCTCCATCTTTCAACAGATACTGTTTTCATCACTTCTAGATGATCCTGTTCCATATACATGTGCCAAAGCTTAAGGAAAGTGGTAAAAGATTAGAGCCATAAACTATGAAATAGCTTTGTGGCTTTCTGTATTGGTAACAGTGCAGAAGAAGCTTGTCTGCCAAAGGTGGGAATAGTCAGTGCCTCAGTCAGAGGGATTCACCTATCAAGCAGCTTGAAAAATAAGTAGTTTTTCCACTCCTCAGGAAGGAAACCCTATCCCCTGAAGATCTCTGCAATTGCCATCTCATTTCTGGGCAAAACTATTAAAAACACAGTAACCAGAAGGTGCCAACAGCACACAATCGCCAGCATTTGTGAGGGCTCGCAGTCAGGGTTCACATCAGGACAAAGGGCCTGTCTTTCTCGCTCCTCAGGCTACTACTGACAAAGAGAAAGGCCTGATGGTCCCATACAGACCCATACTCAGGGCTGCAATAAGCCATGAAACACTGATAAAGAAAGAGGGGACCCTGCACCGTGGTGCCTGTAACTTCTTGTTTATAGAATCATGGAATGGTGCGGGTTGGAAGGGACCTTTAAAGGTCATTGAGTTCCAACCCCCCTGCCATGGGCAGGGACATCTCCTGCTAAACCAGGTTGCTCAAAGCTGCAGAACTCTGAATGACATGTAATTTTATCTTCTGCCCAGGCCTTCACCTTCAGGGTCGCACATGGATGGACACTCCAAGGTGGCAGAAGCATAGTTGGTAACACTGCCAGAACACTTTGAACTGCTACAGGTATTGCTGTTTTTGAAAACAGAGGCTGAGGAAGCTGTGGCTGTTCAGCCTGGAGAAATGGAGGCTGCTGGGAGACCTTCTCACTCTCTACAATTACCTGAAAGGAGGTTATAGTGAGAGGGGGGGGTCAGTCTCTTCTCCTAAGTCACAGGCAATAGGACAAGAGGAAATGGCTTCAAGTTGCACCAGAGGATGTTTAGGATGGATATTAGGAAAAAATTTTACACTGAAAGGGTTATCAAGCCTTGGAATGGGCTGCCCAGGGAAATGGCTGAGGCACCATCCCTGGAGGTATTTATAAGACAGGTTGACATAGTGCTGAGTGACATGGTTTAGTGATGTTTTTTTACCAGAATTAGGTTGATGGTGGGACTAGATGATCTTAATGGTCCCTTCCAACCTAGACAATTCTATGGTTCTATGAAAAGACAGGACACCTACAGGAATTCCGGTCTCTGATAAAACATGGCTGGCTGGCTCAAGCTGATCTTAGGTAAGACCGAGTCAGTGTTGTTCAGATCGGAGAAAATGTTTTGAAACTGCCTGAAAGTACTCCCCAAATTCTTCAGAGCTAAGCTACCACAGCCATGTGGTGAACCTGGACATTGACTGATACCCTGCTAGGTGTGGATGGCTGGAGAGCATCTCTTCCTTCCTTTGCTCTGCCAGAAAACTTGTTCCTTACTCATGCCTTGGTCAGATCCAGATTTAGGCAGCTTCATTTGCTGTGGCTAAAATTTTAAACATTTGAAACATTAAGAGATTTCCTCTGTCCTTTTTCTCATGGACTCCAGCCACTGTGTCAAGATACCCTTCAGGAAGCTTTGGAAGCTGGTTTGAAAACTTGCTCCTAATTTCTAAAGCAGTTGATGGGCTAAACTCCAGAAACTAAGATGAATTTTGATCAACAAACCTTTGCAGCTGCTTTTATCCTTTGGGACAAGGCAACCACAATGCAGCAAAGCCTTCCACTGCATTATAGTTCTTGTCTCCAAAAAAGCACCGACAATATTCCTGCCTTGCAAAGAACTGCAACAGGGTAGGTTTAGGCTGAACATTAGGAAAGAATTTTTCCCAGAAAGAGTGGTCAGACCCTGGAATAGGCTGCCCAGGGAGGGGTTTGAGTCCCCATCCCTGAACGTGTTTAAGAGTCGTTTAGATGTGGTGTTGAGAGATTTGGTGTAGGGGAGAACTTTGTAGAGTAGGGCTGATGGTTGGACTTGATGATCTCAAGGGTCTCTTTCAACCTGAATGATTCTATGATTCTAACTCTACCCTAAGCACTATTTTTTTAATAGAGAGTATGAGCAATAGACCAGAAACAACATGAAATCTATAACATGATTTAAATCAAATTTAGCTGATTTTTAGAGCGCTTGCACAATGTGGTGATAGACAGCGATACTGATCCCACCAATAAATAAGTTCAGTATTGAGAAGTAACAAAAACAGGAACATGGGTGGTCAGATAAAAGAGTGATGGTAACTAGAATGAGAAGATAAACAAGGGAGAAGTTGAAGGAAAATGAAGGCTTTTTTTTTTTTACCCTTGTGGAAAGAAGGTCAAGAACAGAAAGGCAGAAGTGTAAGCTTGTGAAGATGGGTTTCTCAGCTTGTGAAGACAGGTTTCTCAGCTAAATACTGCTCAGTTTTGCGGTGAACAGAATGAAATCTAAAGTTTCCTAGTTTTGGATAGCACCCTACCAATTTTAACATGGACCTTCCTGAGTACAAAAATACAAGAGTAACAACCTGTGTGTCTGGGCCAGAGCGAATGGGACACTTTTGTGCCATGCTGGTGACATAGAACAGCTGGAGTGAACCTTGGATGTGTCTCCGTGATTTGATAACCTGGAATCTAAACTGGCTTCTCCTCTTTTTCCTTCTGTTTTCTTTTAAACAGTCTCCCAGCAGCTCTGAAGAAGTGCTCCTCTTGCATACTGTATACTCATCGCCATTTGTGTGCTCCTCAGAACTAAGCACTGACTTCACTGCAAGGAAAGTCTTTAAAAAAATGTGGAGGTGTGTGTGGGGGAAGTCATTTCCAAGTGACATTCCAAGCCCCTCCTTCTCCCTGGCTCCGAGGAGCAATTACTCAGCTGGAAAATGAAACAACGCTGCTATTTTAGTGTGGCTTAGGAGCTTGGGCCTGGTTTCATGTTTCAGATTAATGCTTTCTGTGCTTTTTGGAAATTCAGACTAGCAAAAAAGCCACCCTTCAGAGAGAGCTGCATCCTATGGATGCAAGGCATTCTGGAGACATGTATGACTTGCTGCCCCTTCCCTATTTTGCTGGGTCCCATTGAGACACATAGCTATTTTCCCTCCCACTTGAATGAACTTCTAACCTGCATCTACAAAGCCACATCTGTTCCTCCTGACCCTCTGTCCCTGGTCTCTGGTTGCTCTGTGATGAACACTTATTGTACTTTGTTGCAACATGCTAATAAAGCAAAACAGACTAAACCAAACTGTTTAAAAATGAAGTACCAACATGAGCTGCTTCAAGTCAACTGAAAAATCTAGTCCTATGGTATCTTATGATCTTACCTAGTCCTAGTCCTGGTAGTGCATGGCTGGCTAGAATCCCAGATCTTAAAAAAAGGAGCTGAGATGGTTTCTTCAGCACATTATTTAGTATTTCAGTAGGCAACGTGTATAAATGCTTAAGTTACGGTTCTACCATTCCTTACATCCCAGTGTGGTGGTCACTCCAGGAATACAGACACGCCAGGGCAGTGGTGAGATGCCACACAAGGGGAACTTTGACACAACCTACCTGTCCGAGGAACGAATGGAAGCAAGGTACCACTTTACAGAAACAAGATGGTCTGGGACCAAAGTTTGGAAACTGAAAATGATTTCCAGAATGTGAGAATAAAGTCATGAAGAAAAGCTTCCAAAAGCAATGTGACCAAGTAATTGCCATCAGCTAAGGAAAAAATAATTATTGGAACACTGACTCAGTAACTTGTCTTTCCAATATAATAACAAATGAGAATGAAATAAACTGTGAACTCCGTGAATACCCATATCCTCATTTCCACACCTTTAAAAGATTACGGAAAGAAATGCATATCATTTTAATAGCATTGTATAATCTATCTGCTCTTTTATTTGTATATTCTGAAAACGTTTTAACATAGGAACTGCCAGATTCACTCCAGACACAAGGTCTGTTTAGACCAGAATACTTCCAGTTAAGTGTCCAACAGAGAATGTTTCAGCAAAGGGTGCAAGAAGCCTTACAAAAAACCAAACCAAAACAAAAACCAACCAACCAAACAAAAAAAAACCCCAATGCCGAAAAAAAAAACCCCAAACCCAGACATGGTGTACTCTGTAACCTTACTTTCCACCCCAGATCTCCATACACTCTTCATCATCACTTCATAAAAGACAAAGGTGCTCTTCAAAAGTCTGCGTGCCCTTCCACGGACCAACAATAACAAACCAGGCCACTATAAATTCTTTCAGCAAAAGTAAGATAGTTTATTAAAAAAGCACGAAAAGAATGAATGCCTAGAGCTGCAGGTGGGACATTCACCTATAAAACCCCCAGTCGTGGCTGCCAGCAGTAACAGTTCCTAGCAGCTAGACTGTGCAGCATCAGATCCCACCCTCTGCCGAGAATATTACGGACCAGGCGATGGTCTCTGTGAAGTCTGGGAATGTTTTCAGCAGCGCAAAAGCAGACACACAGGCACACCTCAGGTCTACCAGATGTGCAGAGCAAATACCTGGTTGAGTCTGTAAAGTTCAGATCTCTTAAAAATTCTGGCGACGCGCGTTTTACTTCTGCTTTACCAAGGCAAGTGTATGTTTTATAGGGAAAGTACAAAAGTGAAATCTCAATACTTCAGATAATTCCTTTGTACTTCAAGAATTCCAATAATTCAAAAATGACTCATTGATCTCTAACAGGCTGCCCAGAGAGGGTCAGAGACTCCTTGCAAAGCTTTGCATAGTGTCACATTCTTCCTCCTGGTGATAAGATGCCTAGAGGTAGAAATTACCATCCTTAACAGCAAACAGTCTCCAAAAAGACAAATGATCAGTTTCTTTTCCTTAAGAAAAGCCGTGATAACTCACTCACAGCAATAACAGGAACAGTTCACTGTGCAAGTACATGAACACCTCCCTCTTCTTTTTGATGTCTCGCATCCAAATTACTCTTAGAAATCCCCCAAACATTTCAGCCTTATCTGATAGCAGCCATAAAAGAAAGTGAGAAGCTGTGCTTCCTCAAGTGGGCTTTAACTTTCTCTCCCACAGGTGCCACAAGGGTCATCTTCTTCTTTGAATGACACAGGACACCATTGCCACCAGAGTGGTGCCATCGCTTCCTCCTATCTGTTGCCTGAGTCGCCACAGGAACTGCCTAAAAAACTTGCCTCAACCACAGCTATCTTGCACGAACTTCAGTGTGAACTTCTTCTGACAACATTGAACTTGGGGTTTAGCCTTTGTTTAGTGAAAAAGCTTCAGAAATATCATCCCACTCTGTTCACCTCCATAAAGTAGCAGGACTTTGAGCTGTATTATAGTTCCTGAAGTCTCCAGGGATCTATCATAAGTTGCTGCTTCGGGGAGCTCTCCAAGAACTACGAACCAGGTTTCTAGAGAATAATGCAATACAGTGGCGAAGTGGCTGGCGCAGGGACATAAAGTACAGGGACAGCTGAATAAAGATGGTTGCTGTTCACTGTTGTTCTTTGTACTCATAGTGGGCGTTCATATCTCTAGCCAAAACCACAACAGTTCACAGGCTTCTTTTTCAACGCAAGTAAGTTCACTTGGGGAGAGAATATATAAATATTTTTATCAAGAATGGAACTTTACTCCAGGAAAAAAAGAAGTTACTTCCTTCCTTGAAGCCATGGGAGATTTCGTGACATTTTCCAGTCCCATGCCCTAGCCTAGCAAGCTAAGAAACACACAAATCCCTAGAACAAATAAAACAAGAGGGATCCAATTACATAATTATTTAAAAAAAAAAAAAAAAAACACACCTTAAAAGTTGAGAGTATTAGGGATAATTTCATAATAACTTGGTCAGTTAACTATAGCTTTGGACTCAACACTTTTTATTTCATATTTTCTTTGCTTTCCACATTGTGCAAAGTGATTTTTATTCAAGGTCACTGACATTGGAGACAATTTCTGCTGCAGTATGTGAAAAAGACAGAAATAAATCCTGATCTCCAGTTTCTGAATGATGGGGCAATACTTTAGATGTTTCCTGTTTGGGCCCTGCATGCCCAAGTTGTTTCTCAGACATTTTGGCTGACACAGGTGAACGAAACACCTTGAAAAATCCAAGCCTGATGTTTTCTAACAGCAACCAAACATTACAGCCACTGGAAAGTCTGGATCCTAAAAACTGGGATTCATCCAAAGCAAGTTTAGGGATTGAAAAAAAAATAATAATCTATTGAATCTTTTCACAGAAAGTTTTAAAACAAAATCCAACAGAAGATTAAAAATTTAATTTTGTTGGGGTTTTTGCCTGTTTCTCCTTGCTATGGAACGTAACAAGTTTAGTAGAGTTATGAGGATGTTCCATCCTTTACTGATTTCCTGTCTGTTGCTTCACTTGCTCAACAAGCTTCCTTTCAACTGGGAAAATTAGGGAGTAACAAAGCATCATGCCTGTGATGCCCTTAAGTGTCATGAAGTTACAGAGCAGGAAATAAGATCTTTGTATGTGGAGATAGCTAGACACTATAAAATTTTGCGGTGCTCTTTCATAAAAGCAGCAAAATATGAGGATTTAAGAATATAAAATCAACTCTCTGCCCCTTATTTTTAAATGAAAATTCATTTCATGATAAGACCCATGATGCAATTGCAACAGCATTCTAATATTTAGTTTTAATTATGTTTCTGTTTTCTCCCCTGCTGTATTCTCTGCTCTGTCAGAGCTTCTGTGCATGGGGTTTTCTTGTACAGCACTTGCAAGAACCTGGACATAGTGGCTGAAGACATTTGAGGACCAGGACAGATTCTACCTTTTAAAAGTGAAGCATCTAGGACACTATCTACCAGAGCAGGGCCCATTCGCCTGTGGAACTGACGGATTTCCAGTATGTTGGAGTAATTCCCTGATTCATTTCCTAACAATTGCTTTTTCTGCTTTTCTCCCATATTTGTGTCCCTTTTTTCTTCCATCACTTGTATGTTCTTCCCCTTTCTGCTGCCTTTTCTTTGTCTTTCTTCACTATCTTTCTGGTCTCAGATAGGTATTTTCACCCTTCTCAGTGCACTTCCTTCCATACAAGGAACTTTATTAGTGCCAGAGTGAGTTATCTGTGTTTAAACCCTATAAAAAAAATATATATAGTTTTTTCCTTTGTGCCGATTGCAAAATGCAAAATATTCCTTCCAAGCAACACAGCCCAAGGTCTCAGTACTACCACTTTTTCATATCCATCTCCATTCCTTGCTACAGGAATTCTACCTAAAAATTTATTAATCTCTTGCTTGTGTCTTCTTATTTCTTTCCAAAAAAGGAAATAACCTATTTCAAGAGACCAAAGATTCCTCACCGCCCAGGAGTCATGACAAATTCAACCCTGGGGAAGAGCGGTGGCTCCACGTTAGCCAAAGTATACACTGAAATGCTGCTCTGGTGCTTATGGTTTCCAAAGAAGTGTCATGTGGCAAAGATGTCACTTGGTACTTGATAGCTTAATCAAACCCTCAGGGGTAGCAGACATTAATTATCTTGTGATCCAAAAACACTATTCCCTTCCCAAAGTGACATCATTTCAGTATGACAAATGCTTCTCCTTTCACTTTTCTGACTGGAAAGTAAATGCCAAATAATTCATCAACGGTATCATATTTCTTTAATAGCATTGTTGCTTGGGTGGAAAACATTGCACGAACAAAGAGTATCGCCAAGAGCACAGAGGCAAAAGTCAGGCCACTGAAATAGATTGAAGCCTCCCCCCCACGGCACCATCTTTTACTTAGTGGTCCTTAAGCAGCAGGTTATTCTCAGTTCCTACTTACCTGTTGGAAACTAACCGTGGCATTGGAATGCTTTTACCTGCTCACAGATATTTACCCCTCTGTGAGGTGACTTTTCAGATGCTGAGTGCATGACGTTCTCCTCAGGTTTCCATTTAAAAGTGCCCTGCTGAGGCATATACTTACTCCGATATTTAGGAAGAGTTTAATTCAAGTGGGCATAAGCATTTTGTTTACAGTCAGAAGGCCAGGCTGGTGCTATGGTTGTGCACTCACTGTTAGGAATCACAGAGTCACGGAATTCTAAGGGTTGGAAGGGACGTTCACAAGTCACCTAGTCCAACCTCGCCAAAGCAGGGTCACTCAGAGCAGGCTGGACAGGAACACATCCAGATGGGTTTTGAGTATCTCCAGAGAAGGTGACTCCACAGCCTCTTTGGGCAGCCTGTTCCAGCACTGTGGCACCCTCAAAGGAAAGAAGTTCCTCCTCATACTGAGATGGAACTTCCTGTGTTCCAGCTTGTGTCCGTTTCCCCTTGCCCTGTCACTGGGCACCACTGGGAAGGGCCTGACCACATCCTCTTGACATCTGCTCTTTAGATATTTATAAGCATTGGTGAGATCCCCTCTCAGTCTCCTCTTCTCCAGGCTAAACAGACCCAGGTCTCTCAGCCTGGAACTGGGGAGCCCAGAACTGGACACAGGACTCCAGACGGGGCCTCCCCAGGGCAGAGTAGAGGGAGAGGATGACCTCCCTCCACCTGCTGACCACACATTTTTTTAATGTGCCCCAGGAGATCAGGGAAAATTTGGCCTTCTTGGCCACAAGCGCACATTTCTGGCTCGTGGTCAACTTGTTGTCCACCAGGACTCACAGTTCTCTCTCTACAGAGCTGCTTGCCAGCAGGTCAGCCTTTAACTGATACTAGTGAATGGGGTTATTCCTCCTTAGGTGCAGGACCCTGCACTTGCTCTCGTTAATTTTCGTCACTGCCCAACTCTCCAGCCTATCTAGGTCTTGTTGAATGGCAGCACATCCTGCTGGTGTGTCATCCACTCTTCCCAGTTTTGTATCATCAGCAAATTTGCTGCAGGTATACTTTTTCCCATCATCCAGGTTGCTGATGAATATTTTGAATGAGACCAGACCCAGTACTGACCCCTGGGGAACATCACTAGCTACAGGAAATGGTTTTGTTTACTGTCTGTTAGAAGATAATTTTTGTCTGGCTATATCCAAGAGACATCAGTATTTCTAAACCATCTCTAGCTATCCAGGGAAAAAAACCTACAGACACGTGCAGTCACCCTCTTCTGGCAGAAGGATTAAAACCTGGTATTTGATCAAGTTTCAGGTTAACAACTAGGAGGAGGGCCTGAGGGGCAGTTTCAGCATGGAGCCAGTGGACAAGTTCATTATCAGGGCCATGGCTGCTGCTGCTGCCAGGAAGCCAGAGCAGCCCTCATGGCCCTAACAGTCCCTCCGTGGGGCTCCCTCACCTTGCCCCGGGTCCAGGAAACCATCTCAGCCCCTCTGGTGCCACAACAGGGCCCATCTCAAGTTCCTCATAGCCCTGCCCAGCCGTGGTCACCAAGTCCTGTGCCCAGAGCTGCTGCCTCCTGCTCCTGGATGGGCTGGTGGGACCCACAGGCCTGGCAGCAGAGACCATACCATATTCAGCAGTTATGCAAAAGATGGGGCTCCTGCCAGCAGTCCCCATCAGGCAACAAAAGCATCCTGGCACCATTTTAGATGAGGATAACAGAAAGAGCTCTTGGAGCTGCTGTAAAGTGGTGACAGCTACCAGCCAGGCTTTCATTTATGGCTGTGAATGCCCTCACATGCAGCAATTGTTATGCAAAGGGATACCTTTCATTGCAGACAGCTTGGGTTTTGCTAGCGGCTGGAAATGTGTTAGATATTAAGGGTAATTTCCAAGCAGTTTGCTGGAAATGGCCATTCTAGTGGTCTGGGCCAGCACCTCCACCAGAGATCAGGAGGTGCCATCCCAGCAGAGACCCTGCAGTGAAGGGTCAATTTGGGAATAACGTCTCATGGGATGACTGTCCCTTAGACACACAGCAGGATGATGAGAGAGCTCCTGCCTCCCAGGAGCAAAGCAGAGC
This sequence comes from Nycticryphes semicollaris, assembly GCA_013400055.1. Classification (NCBI taxonomy): domain Eukaryota; kingdom Metazoa; phylum Chordata; class Aves; order Charadriiformes; family Rostratulidae; genus Nycticryphes; species Nycticryphes semicollaris. Next base: position 197,618 of record VXBJ01000763.1, on the reverse strand, counting down.
TGTCAAACACGTGATCCTCTGGACAACTGGGCCCTTCACAAGCACACAGGTGTTTAAAGCAGAAGAAGGGTGGGCTTGTTCAGCCTGGAGAAGAGAAGGTTCCAGGGAGACCTTAGAGCCCCTCCACTACCTAAAGGTGGGCTACAGGAGAGATGGGGAGGGACTCTTGATCAGGGAGCCGAGACATAGGACGAGGGGAATGGTTTTAAACTGAAAGAGAGGAGATTTAGATTAGATAGCAGGAAGAAATTCTTTGCTGTGAGGGTGGTGAGGCACTGGAACAGGTTGCCCAGAGAAGCTGCAGCTGCCTCATACCTAGAGGTGTCCAAGGCCAGGTTGGATGGGGCTTTGAGCAATCTGTTCTAGTGGAAGTGTACCTGCCCATGGCAGGGAGGCTGGAACTGGATGATCTTTAAGGCCCCTTCCAACTCTAACCATTTTATGATTCTATGATAGATGGCACTGAGAGTTGGTAAATGCGCAGGGCACGCAGGCAAGAGAGAGGCAGCTCTGCAGCTTCTGGCAGGGGTGTGCAGGCTCTGCACAGTTTCTTGGCTGGATGCCTGGGATGAAGAAATGAAGCATAAGGCAGAGGAAGCAGGAGACACAACCGAGAGAGACACAGAGAGAAAGACTCTTAGTCATAAAGGTAGCAAAGGGTAAATGAAAGCAGGGTGGAAATGACAGATTTTTGCTTTGACGTAGGAACACAGGGATTTCCCCCTTTCAGGCAGAAGCAACAGCTTGGCCACGCGTGGCCACATATTGGCCTAGAGACTCATATCCTCCAGATTCACCCCCTCATGCTGTCACATTTTGTACCACAGACCTGTGCTGCTCTTCTCCACAAAGCTGGCAGATAACGCGATACCATGGGTGTCGCTTACTTTCATGCTCTTTTAGTCACCCGCCTTTCAGAGGGATCGTACAGTGTCGTGGAGAGAAGAAAGGACAAACACCATGATTTGAAACCTTCTCCAGCAATTCTGCTCTGCATATCATCTTGGAAGGGCTGGGAAGAGAGGACTTCCTCTCCTGCAGACTGTCATTCCCCCCTCACCCTTATCTGCAGGTTTGTCTCGTTCCAATCTTATCATCTCACAACCTGCAGCTTTACCTTCACTTGTGCCTTATCGGTCAGTATTGTAAACACAACCCTATTCACCTGACCTGCATCTAGGACTTCATTGTGCTCTACTGGAATTCTAACTCCAGCCTGCGCCATCAACAGGCTACTTCCACCCGCAGTTTAATTGCCCGCTAATATCCCTCTGTCTAGGAAGCCACTACACTGACTCACACAGGGCTTTATTTACAAGGTACACCATCATCATCATCATCGCAGGCAGATGTTTTGGCACCGCAGGGCCCACTGGAAGCTGCATGGCCACGTTAGAGAACAGCTAAGCCACAGCTGCAGGTTTATGAGCCAGGCTCTGCACCTTGCTTAACAACAGTCACGGCTCAGAGCACGAGCAGAAGGAGCTCATCTCCGCTGGTGAGTGACCACATCGCTCTAGGACACGTGCGTAAGGAAGTGAGTAGTCATTAGAAAAGCCACATACAAAAGTTTGCTGGAATAAAGGCGTCTGACATGTTTTACTTTTTTCAAGAGCATAAAGTTCAAAGACGGCAGCTTTACAAAATCCTGCAATGAGGAAGTAAATGTGTATCACCATAATAAGGTTATTAATCATAGCTGGATCAAAGGTCCTGTTTAAAATGAACAGTATAAGGTGATAAAGACTGTCTGCGGAAACTGAAATGTAACAGAAGCAATCAAACAGGTTATCAAAATAATTGCTTTCTGGGTGACAGCTTGATCATTGGTGGGGGCCAAAAAAAAAAAAAAAACCAAAAAAACCCAAACCTGGCTTTTGACTGTAGCACCTGTAGGTCAAAACAGCGTGAAGTTTATCCTCTGTTTTATGAGACTGAGTCAAATTACGTGCAACGACCCTCAGATACAGAGAAAACTCCAGTGTCAGAGGATACAGGGGCAAGGAATTCTCAGAGCCCTCAGCGTCTTCCTGATGACTGCCGTGCTCAGTCTCAGACCAGCGCTGGTGGTTCATCTCCCCATGCCCTTCTTGCCTCTCCCGCTTCCCAGCATTTGCTGCTGTCGTTACTGATCAGGGTTCATTTAACATTCAGGTGACCTAAGTTGCTCCTTGATGGCTGGAAGTCACCTCCTGCCCACCCTCAGCTAAAATGGAATACTTTACAACAGATGAAAAGCATGCATGGGTTATCTGGACTATGAGATTTATCTCTCCAGAGATGTTTCAAGGGGAGCTATTTTACTTTACCCTAAACTTTAACAGAAGCATGCCTTTAGATACAGCCTTATCTCATTCCACCTCGGGGGGAAAAAAGAACAAAGGGATAGGATAACAGAAGACTAACGTGTGCACTTTCTTACCAGTGCTTGACACTACCCTAAGATTTATCTAGTCCTAAACTTTTTGAGCCCCTCATCACCTGGAGTAGGAAGCGCAGTCTGCCTGCCTTCCATATCCTGACTCTACCTTGTAGCTGCAAGGCTGACGTTTTTAAATCTTAAAGTCCTTTTCTCCTAATTTTCTTCCCCAGGGTCTCTCTCCATCCCCTTGCAGGCTCACCTGTAATGCACATCAGGAAGCAGCGGTAAGCCCACAGGTCTCAGTACTTGAATTACAAGCCAGACATCAGCGAGTATCAGCCTGCACACACCTACACGTCTGCAGGAAGGAAGGGGTAAAACCACCTAAGACTGAAATCACCACCTGCCCAGCTGTAGCTCACACTGTGGTATAAGTAAAAATGCAAAAAGGCACATATATCGTGCCAAAAAAGTCTCTGTCTTACCACTTAGTTGTACCTGGCAACTAAGGGAGCCCATACATGATAAAAATCACTTTAATGTAGGAAGCCTCTAATGTGACACGAGAACTATAACATAGCATACGGTCTTTACATTTTTCTGTGTACCTGAACAATAGGCATCTGGAATTTTCAGCAATAACATCCAATTTTATATTTAACTATTCATCAGAAGCCAAATTAATTCAGCGTCCTGCATCAACATACTTTGACAATCAAATTATGTATTTAATACTAGCCCAGAGAACATGAGGTTCTGACAGACCCTGTCTCCTCTCGGCCCCCAGTGAATTCCACAGTCTCATCCAGTCTGGGATTAGACCTGAAGAACTGCACAGAATGATATGTGGTTAGAAGGGACTTTTGGATATCATCTAGTCCAGCCACCCCTGCCAAAGGTCCACCCAGAGCAGGCCCCACAGGAATGAGTCCAGGTGGGGTTTGAATGTCTCCAGAGATGGAGACTCCACCACCTCTCTGGGCAGCCTCTTCCAGGGCTCTGCCACCCTTCAAGTGAAGAAGTCCTTCCTCATTTTTAGATGGAGCTTTCCATCTTCAAGTTTGTTCCCATTTCCTCTTGTCCTGTCACTGGGAACCACTGAAAAAACACTGGCCCCTTCCTCCTGACACCCACTCTTTAAGTATTTGAGGTGTTGATCAGATCCCCCCTCAGCCTTCTCTTCTCCAGACTGAAAAGACCCAACTCCCTCAGCCTTTCCTCCTATGAGAGATGCTCAAGGCCCCTCATCATCTTTGTGGCCCTCTGCTGTACCCTCTCCAGCAGTTCCCCGTCTTCCCTGAACTGGAGAGCCCAGAACTGGACACAGCACATAGTGAAACACTGGAGGCAGAAAGGGGGCAGGAGAGCTGCAGTCTGCACGCTGGACTGTGTTGTCAGAGCAGCTGAGGGCTTTGCAACCACAGTGTCAAAATGCCCTGAAAGTGCTATAAAGCGATACCATATTAAGTAAGGCCACTAAATTGGTTTTCTCCATTTTGACAGTCTAAGTTCTCCACAGCAAGAGGAAGGGAAACAAAGCATCATAGGCACAGAACAGATCTCTAGGCACCACCCAATCTATTTGCCTGCCCACCGTAGTACTGCTTCTAATTTTTAACACAGGCTTCGAAATTCATATTTTTCTTCCCTTCTTTCCTGTAGTTGACAATTTAAACCCCTCCTCGATTTAGTTATTTGCCATAGGTATGCTTCAGGTTCCTATCCTCTTAAAAGGAAAATAAACCAACAAATCACCTATACTAAGCTTTGTCCAGTCCCTCCTGGGGTCACCCTGTCTATTGCCCAGGAAGGACTACACAACGTCCAGGCTCCATCTGCCCCCAAAGCGCGAGGGCAGCAGCGTTCTGAGCAACGGCTCCCTTCCACAGGGACAATTTCCACAGTTATTGCACTTGATTGGAAAAACATTCTGGATTTTAGGACTGACATTTAAGACTGAGTAGAGTTCCAGTTCGGTTTTATCAGGGCAAATTTTAAAATAGATTGTCCATTAGCCTTTGTTACTATATGTCTTTTACGAGTGTGAGTGGGAAGAGCATTAAGGAAGGCCATAAATCAGACGCATAGTTCTGGTGAGTGCAGGAAATCCTTTAACCTTTATGTTTCATAGAAATAGGAGTAACTGAGGGTTTATTCGTATTGTCTACATTTTCTGAAACATCACCCAAGGAGGTATTTTCAGAAGTAAAATGAGAAGAAAAAAAAAAAAAAAAAAAAAAAACAAAACAAAAAAAAATTCCCAAAACACACAAAAAAAAAAAAACAAAAGACAACAACAAAAAAATTGCCTAAAGCACCAATTAAAAGCCTTTGCCTCCTACTCATATAAGACAGAAGAGGCAAAAAAAAAAAAAATTAAATTTATTTTTTTGGGCTGGGGGTGAGGGATAAAGAACCACCACAGTACTGAGTCTTGAGACAACTCTCTTAACACCGATAGCGTGCAGGCACGTCCATTGGAAAAATAATCTGCCTTTAGTGCCTAACTCCCAGCAGAAAACTTGGATACTTGCCAAAACGTAAATATCCCTTCATATATGCAGGAAATAATTTCCAAGCCAGCCCAGAGCTGGTCTAGCAGGATGGGAGATTCCGAGCAGCGCAACATCCATATATTCTTATTGGAAGGGGTTAAAAGGCACTCGCAGCGGCACGTTGTGGATGACACCGGTGAGAATTTAAGCATGCAGCATAATGGTAAAGCAATTAATAAGAGCAGTCGCTAACAGTTGCACAACAGAGGAGTGTTTTAAAATTCCTGCGCTCTTTAACTATAATGTGGAGAAACACTCTGAAAAAAAGAAAAGCAAAAGAAAAAAAAAAAAAAAAGCCTGGCACGGAAGGGACATTCCTCCAGTTCCTCTCAAAAGTTTGAAAAACCTCTGGATAGGAAAATACTATTGAGCAGCCAATTCTTTCCACATTTGGCTAAGGCCAATGCCCAAAATACACAGAACACTACTTCACTTTGAAAGGATTGCAATACTCCTATCTGAGTCATCTGAAAGCAAATAAAATGAGACCTAAACAAATAAACCTAATTGTGTATGGAAACAAATCCAGCTCTCCAGCTTGGCCATGGCTTTGTTTTTGTTAGTTTAAAGCCTGCATATGCAGTTTTAGTGGCATCAGGAGTTATACAAATATTGACAACAAATTGCCAAATGTTGTTTTTTTCCCCCCTCAGTGCACAGTGTGAAGAAGCTGGGGGAATGCTTCTAGGAACCTTCCCCAGTGCACTCAACCAAATCACAGCTTGATGGGATTCATGCCAGCCTCTTCTCTGAAGAAGGGCAGACGCTGATGAGATCGAGCTTTGTCGATTGTTATCGTCGAAGACTCTTATTTTTTCCCCCCACTCGTGAACTCTGCGGAACGCGAATCCAGGCTTTCGAAACGTAGCTCAAATGTTTGCACCAGGGCCAGGGCATTGTCACATGCTCCGTCCTCCACCCCCTGATTTGTTGCTCGTTTGTGTCATCCTTAACCTGCTTCTGGTGGTTGGGCCAGGAGAGAAATAAGTAACCGTGACAAGTGAGAAAACCAAGCAGCTCTCTGATAGCCTTCCTTTAAAATGCCACTGCCACTCACTGGCTGTGGAGAAGGGGCAGTCGCCTCGAGACAAAGAAAAGACACAAAATCCTGTTGTCGTCTGTCAAAGGGAGATTTCGACCAAGTTGGTCCGAATCCTTCGCAGCTCACAAGGAGAAACGAGAATGTGTCAAATCTCGATCTGTCAGAAGCCAAAATTAGCAAAAAATATACATACGTCTGACTTCTAAATGAAGTCCAGGCTTTCTTCTCACACCGAGCCAATGAAACAACACTTTTTCTTCTTCTTTGCCTCACGTTCACAAGACACCTACAACTTTTGTTATTCCAGCTGGCTGGACGACAAGGTTCCCATTTTGCAAAAACATAAACTTCTAATCCCAGGCTAAAGCAAGCAATCAAACAAAAAGAACTAGGAGGAGGAATTTTAGAATTGAATGAAGACCCCGAGAGTTTTTGCACAAAGAAACCACAGAAATCAGACTGATGGACCCTCCTCAGAAGCTCAGCAGTTACGACACTTATCTACGATATTGGGGAGATGAATTCGTATTTTTTCCTAATTCATCCTGAGAACTTCGACCTCGTTCTTGTACATCTCAGAGATCACCCAACAACCAGGTTACTGAACACCCTGCAATGAACTGCTCTTTCTCTCTTTTTTTTTTTTATTAAATCAGAAATAACATGCTACACATTAGAAACTCCCCCATGAGTTTCATCACAAGTACTGAATTTCCATGAGAGGTTTTAGTTTTGACATCTCCAACAACGAGGTTCTTGATTAATTGTACAGCTCTTAGCTTTCAGTATTACAACAGCCCCTCTTCAGGTATTTTTGCATTATGTACTCAGTAAGATATTAATGCAGAAGCATCTACCTAAGCTTTCTGTAGTGCATTTCTTGTCATGGTGCAAGTGGCCCTAAGCACTTGCAAAGTGCAAATCATTAAATCGGTGGAAGGCAGGCATAGGGGAAAGGCATGAGAACTGGTGGGTTTTGTGAGAAAGTGGAGGGAAAAAAAAAAAAAAAAGATCCTCTCTATTTCACTAACTCTGGACCTTCATTAAAAAAAAAAAAAACCAAAAAACCAAAAACAACAAAAAACCCACCCAACACAATGCTTGGGACTGTTCGTGCTGTGAGCAAAACACTGAAATACGACAAGGCATCAAGGCACGTTGCGTTACACGATATTCCAGCAGCTGCTGTGATGGCAGTTTCAACCCACCAACTGGTGCAACGAAACAAATCTGAAATGTAAAAGCTAGATTTCCACCAAAATATTTCATTAAGATTACATGCATGTAAGTCAGACTACTAATCCCCACAGCCACCCTAAGTCAGCCCTGGAGGACAAAGCAACCACGCAGCTGCACAGACAGGGTCTCCGAAGGTATTCTAGGTTTCAGTTTGCCGACTGGAGCGTGCAAAATTTCTCTTAACAATGTTTTGTTAGTGTATTTTCTTTGAAACTTGTCAAAGGAAGGGGGAAAATACCTGCTGCTTTTCTGTGGAATGCAAGTATGAAATGACTGCACACCACCAACACGAAGATAGCCAGATATAACCAAATTTGTATGAACACCTACTAAGTGGAAAGTCCCACCCTGTGCAACAGACCTCAGCAACGTGCTTTAGGTCAGAGGAGAAGAGATTTGAATCTTCTGCCCTTGATAGCCATTTGGACACCCTTCAAAGCTGGCCCGTGCTAAGAAAGTCCCATCCCTCTCCGAAGTGCCACCAGCCACTCTGTCAGCCCAGGGGATGGGTTGCCCTAAGCCCTCACAAGAGGTGTAGGCTCGCAGGGCACAACATCAGAAGCCACCACAGCACCCATCACAACTGAAATACCCCGCAGAATCCCACACCATGGGGAAGAGAGAATGACCTATTGCCAAAAATGACCACCGATGCAGGGGAATGACATACTTCCCAGAGAAATAAGAGAGAAAGCATGAGGTCTGATTCAGCAAAGCACCTTCTCTTCATGGAGAGTTCCATACAAGAGGCTTTTAAATCACAGAGTCACAGAATGATATGGGGCGGGGTGTGACCTCTGGAGATCATCTAGTCCAACCCCACTGTGAGAGCAGGTCTGCCCACAGCAGGCCCCACAAGAACGAGTCCAGGTGGGGTTTGAATGTCTCCAGAGATGGAGACTCCACCACCTCTCTGGGCAGCCTCTTCCAGGGCTCTACCACCCTCCAAGTGAAGAAGTCCCTCCTCATGTTTACATGGAACTTTCCATCTTCAAGTTTGTTCCCATTTCCTCTTGTCCTGTCACTGGGCAACACTGAAAAAAAGAGTGGCCCCTTCCTCCTGACACCCACCCTTTAAGTATTTGTAGGTGTTGATCAGATCCCCCTCAGCCTTCTCTTCTCCAGACTGAAAAGACCCAACTCCCTCAGCCTTTCCTCCTATGAGAGATGCTCCAGGCCCCTTAACATCTTTGAAGCCCTCTGCTGTATTCTTTCCAGCAGTTCCCTGTCCTCCCTGAACTGGGGAGCCCAGAACTGGACACAGGACTCCAGATGGGGCCTCACCAGGGCAGAGCAGAGGGGCAGGATGACCTCCCACCACCTGCTGGTCATAGTCTTCTTGATGCACCCCAGGATGCCATTGGCCTTCTTGGCCACAAGAGCACATTGCTGGCTCCTGGTCATCCTGTTGTCCACCAGGACTCCCAGGTCTTTTTCCTCAGAGCTGCTCTCCAGCAGGTCAGCCCCCAACTTGTACCGGTGCAGGGGGTTATTCCTCCCCAGGTGCAGATCCCTACACTTGCCTTTGTTGAACTTCAGCAGGTTCTTCTGTGCCCAACTCTCCAGCCTGTCCAGGTGTCGCTGGATGGTAGCACAGCCTTCTGGCGTGTCAGCCACCCCTCCCAGTTTTGTGTCATCAGCAAACTTGCCGAGGGGACATTCCATCCTTTCATCCAGGTAACAGATGAAAATACTGAAGGGTCCTGGACTTAGTAGGGGACCCCACTTGTTACAGACCTCTCAAAGGTCCCGAGATTAAAGCAACAGCGAATAAGGCGAAGTAGAAAGGAAAACTGCATCTGAAGCTGTCCATTAAATACGGCAATATATATATATATGTCCAAATAACTAATTACTGGATGTAAAGGGCACCTCACCAGCCTGCGCTCTCCCTACCTCTTCTGCCTCCCTCTTTTTCTCACATACTAACCCACTCTTCCTTGGGCTGGGCACCTTCTTGAGCACTGAGGCAAGTCAATTAAAACCCAATAAAAACCTATAAATATCATACATAGGAAGGAGACCGCCCTCCCAACGCCAACAGCTGCTACTGCCAACTTGAAAGGTCATCCCTTCCTCCCAAGATGGGGAGATGTCCATCTCCCACCACAGCGTACAACACTCCCTGCCCAGACCATGACAAGGCAAACTGCTGTTTTCCACCCTGTCTGTATTCGACTTGGCATGTCTGAATGATTAGGAGCATAAATGAGAAAAAAAAAAGTCATACTTCTCAGTTCATGAAAATGCAGGAAGAACAGCTACTAGCAAGTCCGTGCACTTTATCTTGGGGTTTTACCTGTCACCCTTCTTCTTGGTATTTGCCACACATTTAACTGTTTCTTACAGTCTTCACAGTTCTGCTTCAATAGCTTTTCCTCCTTCCTCTTCGCTTTCTAGGCCACCTACTTGCTTAATATCTGATCTTCTTCTGCTAATTATTTGACTGCTTTTTCTGAGACACTTTGTCAAATTATTTACCTTGCTGAAGTGACCTAAGTTCTTCCCTCCTCCCCGCCGCCCCCCATCCACCCCCTGTCTGTCTGGTTTCCCACCTTTAGTCTGGCTGAAGTGACAAACTCTCTCCCCCAGCCAAACACTTTTTTTTTGTTGGTTGTTTTTTTTTTTTTTTAAAAGGTATTTTTATACCATCACCTCTTCCCTGCATCTCCCCCCGCCTACAGCATATGTTTGTGGTGGGAGGACATTATGGTTTCACATCATTTACAATGTTAACGTGACAAATTTCCCATCCTTCAAGCTTCAAGTGTTTTTTTTTTCCCCACCCCCCGCTCTTCAAGATCTGGTTTGTAAAATGCAAATGGCAAAGGGCTGGTTTCTCTTTGCCTTTTTTACCCTGTGCATGGAGATGTCCTTCTTTGCTTTGAAGAAGTGAGTGGAAAAGAAAGCAAAAACTGCTTAATTTACGCTATCTGAAAGCTATTTATGGTATAAAAAGCTTCGAAACTCTACAGAAAGAACACCGTCTAGGTCAATAGATTCCTTTTACTCATCCCGAGGAAGATGGGAATGATGAAGACTTCCAAGAAAGCAGGGAAGCGTAACCACCCCACTGACTTCATTGGTCTGTCACAGTCTGGTTTTCCCTGAATTAAAATGCACATGCAGTCACATTCGCACAGTAAAAACAACCTCAAGTCCTCTAAGCATCAGGCTCAGAACCATGAAAAACATGACTGTGGCCACCATCATACCCAGTTCAGGGCTCGTGTACCCAGCAATGATCCTGGTGCAGTGGGGAAATGCCTAAGCCAGCTTTAAATTACGCAGAAACAATCTCATTAAAACAGCACAGAGCCCAAACTGGGCTCGGCCCACTCTAAATATTTACCCTTGCTCCGATCGAGGGGTCGCAGTGGCGTGTGTAGTACCACAACTGGAGAACTTCCAGTACCTACATTCACCACTCCGAAGCCAAGTCTGATGGGCTAAACATCCTGGTCATTCGAGCACCATATGCACACAGAACAGGCCAAATGAAGGCTGTTTAGAGAAAGGCTGAGTTGACATGACAGGATGGCTGAAAAAAAATCCCTCTTTCTAGGGAGGCTGTATCTACTCAGCATGCACTGTTAGGCTTTTTGAAACAGGATAAAGCCTTATTCCCTGTCCCAGGACCAAACTGAATATTGGTCCAGGGTGTCCAGCTGCATTTGAATTCCTCTTTTATGCTGAACTTTTAGTGCAGCACAAGACAACCAGAACCAAAGCGCTCAAAAACTGTGTCTGCCCCATCCCTGGAAGCGTTCAAGGCCAGTCTGGTTGGGGCTTTGAGCAAACTGGTCTAGTTGGAACCTGCCCATGACAGGGGGGGTCGGAACTCTATGATCTTTAAGGTCCCTTCTAACTCTAACCGTTCTATGATTTTATGATTTGATGAAATAACACACTTATTAATTTAACCTTGTGGGTTTTGTCTCATACAAGAAGGCCAAAGAGGGATACATCTGAAAAACAAAACAGGGTGGGTCAACTCACTGCCAGCAGCAGAGGAACAAAACAGCAAAGTACTAAACAGTGAAATTTATTTACACTGTGCAGCAACAGGCTCCAGAGAACAAATTATTAGCAGAAGGAACCAGTCACAGCACATGCCAGGCTGCCCTCAAATCTAACAGATAGGGCTGTCACCCTGGGCAGTCAGAGAGGAGAGAGAACAAAAGAGACAAGGGAGGGGGAGGAAAAAAACCTCTCCACAGACTGAAAACAGTTTGTAGCTAAGGGACTCGGAGAAGAAAGTGGGAAGAGCCTTTTGCTTCACTTTGGTTCTAATAAGGTCATTTGGAAGAAAAGTCTGCAGAAAACCAGCAGGAGTGAGCTGAGCAAAAGGAGAAGGGAACAAGGCAACTTTCTTCAGTAAAAAAAGTACACAGGGAGGAAGGAAGCAAGCTGTTTGTCCATCCTAAGAACTTTCAGAGAGATTGCCCCCTTTTGCACGCTGGGAAAAAGTGAGTAGAGGACCACCTGAACCATCACAGAGGAGCTGACCACCAGGATTCTCTGAGGATACCTTGGAGAGGAAGAGTCATCCCCCACGTCATCCTGCAGCTGTGGGTCTCCAGGGCTCTGCTGGGAGCTGCTCGGGGCAGTGCAGTTCTGCTCGCTCCCAACGCATCTCCTAACCCCCGGCAGGTAACCAGAACCAGCTGGTATTTGTTTGGCAGCAGATTCTTTACTAGAAAAACAATATGAAATCCCTGCATTAACATCTTGCTGTTGGCTGAAGATACGGTCTTCCTCTGGATGCCGCTGAAAACTAACGACTGACTTTCAGATCTCAGAAGCAGATTCCAAAAAGGTCCGTGAGGGAAAAACACATGCACAGGAAGAGACTAATTCTCTCCCTTCTGGGTCAGTGGATGCCTCCCTGCATTAGACATTGGCTGAACATTCTCTCAGCAGGTAGACATGACACAACCTGGCCTGAACTTATTTTCACTATGATAATCTACTCAGTTATTTCACTCTTTCCCCACAAAAGAAGCAGTAGAAGTAAGAGATGGGTCTTTGTAAGTTGTCTTTTGTCTTCAGTCCGGGTCTTTGATTCCACCCCACCAATAAGAAACAGGACAAACGTTATCTTTACACTGAACTGACTCCAGCTCATGTCCACCAACACGAGTTAGCTGTGCAGTGGCCTACTCAGGTCCTGTCACCAACGGAGCTGCATCAGCTTGAGCTCAGCACCAGCTGCAGAAGCCATCTATGCAGCTACCAAAACACTTGGCCAAGTAGCCATAGCGGCACCAAACTCCGTGTAGGCAGTTTCCAAAACAGGCAATAAAATGTTGGCTGAAATACGCCTGCAAGCACTGGCGTTAGCCTACCTTTGCTAACGCTTTCAAAACGCTCAGAGATTTGGGGTGAGAGATGCTGCATCAGCATAAAAGCATTCCTGCAGCAGTAAACACGCTTGGCTGGACCACTGCCCTTTTTCCTGTGCTCTGATTTGCTTCAAGTAAATACAGTCATTTATTGCATGTTTCACCTTCTCGTGGAACATCTGCTGTCTGTGAGGAGCCAAATAGCAGACAGACTCTCAAACCTCCTGAGATACCTCTGGCTAACGGCAGGCATAGCTTTCCTCAGAGGCCAGCATGTCACTGAACAGTTGGCTTACTATAAGCCACCACACGCTGTAGGTGTTTCCAGCTGCCTCACACTGCATTTGTGTCACAACCCACGTTCCTGAGGAGCCTGGGCAGCCCGAGCCGCGCTTTATACCTACCCCAGGAACAGTACATTTCTTATAAAGCAGTTCTTTCCATCCACAAAGCAGAAAATTAAAAGAAAAATCACTGGCTCTTGAAGGAAGGTCAGGAAGGTTGTGTAAAAGTGGTAGGGCTGAGTGCTAGGAATACTGCTCAGCTTATTAGGAGAACATCTTGTCAGGAACAGGAAAGGACATGAAGAAGCATATAATAGTTTGTGTTGGAAGGGACCTTGAAGATCATGGAGTTCCAACCCCCCCTGCCATGGGCAGGGACACCTCCCACCAGACCAGGTTGCTCCAAGCCCCATCCAGCCTGGCCTTGAACACCTCCAGGGATGGGGCAGCCACAGCTTCTCTGGGCAACCTGCTCCAGTGTCTCACCACCCTCACAGCAAAGAATTTCTTCCTAAGATCTCACCTACCTCTCCCCTTATTCAGTTTCAAACTGTTACCCCTTGTCCTGTAGCTCCACCCCCTGATCAAGAGTCCCTCCCCATCTCTCCTGTACCCCTCTTTAGATATTGGAAGGGACTATAACATTTCCCTGAAGCCTTCTCTTCTCCAGGGTGAACCACATCAAGAACATAAAGAGAGGAAGACCATAACAACAAAGATGAAGCCAGAGGATGCTGGATGGTCAAGGTACAATGAACAAAACACAAATGCTGGCTGAGGAATTTAAATACACTGAGGAATTTAAATTTCATTCACAACACAGTAATCCAATAAAAACATTGAAAGGCAAAAGGTAGATATGACAGGAGCCAAAGGAATTTTTGCTGTAGCGCTGTCAGTAGACTGAATGGAAAGTAAAGCAAGCAGAACTGCAGCAGGCTGTAGGAATTTGGCTGCAAGAAGCCTGGTCTGAGTCAGGCTGCTCACTGTGGAGGAGGCAATGTCAGAGGTGAAGTCTGAGGGCATCAGGAGGCTGCAGAAGAGGGTGAAGCTGAAGCAACCTTTGAGCAACGTGAGGGAAAGGTAACACAAATTGCTCCTCTAAAATATGGAATGGGTTAAGGTAATACACAGATTCTATATCGTGTACTTTAGAAGAAAGTGAGACAGACTCCTACCAGTTTGGATGTCTGTAGAGCCCAGCTACTCTCACTGTCTGAAAAGGACCTGCTCTTGGTTTAAACCTTGTCCTCCTCCACACTCAATGTTACCCATCTGAGTTTTAACCACATAACATCTTGCTTCAAGCAAGAGCACAAAGTCATGCTAATCTGGCCAAGAATTCCTCAGTGCTCCCTCCCACCCTGAGAAAAGGTTTGGGTATCACAAATGGACAATGACAGAGGGTGGCACAAAGCTCTCCGTGCTAAACTCGTCAGAGGCCAGCAGCTGAGGCTTTTCCTACCTATCTGAGGAGGTAGGCTCACATCTAGTCCCCCCCATTTCAGTTTTTGAAAGTTTGAGGAGAGAGAGCTGTGGTGGGTTTTGTTTGGTTTTCTTTTAAAAAACCAACCTAATCTTTATCCAAGCTGTTTTTTTTTTGGTTTTTTTTTTTTGTTTGTTTTTTTGTTTTTTTATATTAACACATTGAGTTTGTCTGGCCTGTCCAGTTTAATATAGATACACGTTTCTTCACCCCTCCAACCCAACTGTCTCAGGAAGCTTGCCCCACTGTAAAATAAACCAGATAAATAGATAAATCACCATCTTTTATTCCAGGCTGAACAGTGGGAGTTTCTTCCACAAGGGCAAGGTACACCCAAGTATCCAAAGAATGAGATGTCATCTATGGGACCAGCAGAAGCTCCCCACCATCACTGGGCTCTGCACCTTCAGAGGCTCCTGCCTCACCCAAGGCCAACTTCACTGGAGTTGTAAGGAGTGTATGGCCTGGAGTGTAAGGCAGCAAATGGTTCATGAACCTGCACACCACATCGCCTGCAAGAACACAACCAGCTCCAGGACCAGCAATCTGAGCTCCAAGGAGCAGGGAGGAAGCAGAGCACACCTAGGGAGCTAGAACATGCAGGAATGTGACTGTGGCTAAAGGGAAACTGCTGAGAACTCTACATTTCCACGTGTCCAAGCCAGAGATTTTACTCCTTATAAGAGGCAGTATTCAGGGACTGACTTATTTTGAGTTGTTTCTCTGTGAAGAAGTACAAAGTATGAACAGGAAGCCAGGAAGTGTGGGATAAAAACAGCTATGGCCACTCACGTGGTCCATACAAGTCTGGTGCACTGATAAATGTATAAAAGTGGCCACAGCTTTTAGAGGAGAGAACTGGAGAAGATGACCCAAAGGCAGGTAAAGCGATCTTGTCATTGGTACACTCTACAGGCACGTGGAAGACTACCAGGCATTAAAACTTGGACCCTTTGCATCCCCTGTGAGCGTTGTAAACACCCGACCATTGGCTAGTTTTGGGGAGGGAACACTCATTCCCATATCTTCACATGACAAAGCCATCAAAATATTAGTTTCTATCCCCTGTGTAAAGAAAGGAACAGCATTTTAAATTTCAGAATTTCAAGGAACGGAACAATTGTTTACGACACATGTTTGTAAAGAAAATAGTCCAGTTGCGTCAAAGTACGTAATTTACCCTTACAGTACAAAGGTAAAGAGCCTTCAAACTAGACTGTTGGACTAAGAGCCAACGAGGGCTACATTTTAACCTTGCATTCAGAAAAATCTTGACCGTAACTATAAGGAGGCTCACTTCCCCCATCTACTGGCAAGTGGGCAGACTGGATTTACACGACAATTAAAAGCATTACCGCCGAGGCCCTCTATTCAGTCAAACTCTCAACTTCTCATTTCTAACTTCAAACAGATGTGTAAATGCCACTGACAGTAGCATTTCAGTAAGCACATAAGGACTTTGCCAAACTGGAGCCTAAGGCTGACTGTTTATCGTGGCAGGAATAGGGCAAGGAATTCTTTCATCCTGAAAAGGCATTCTTTTCAGAGAAAATACAGGGGACAGCCTGTTCAGTAATGCTGGCTTGTTAACCATGAAAAATTAAATAAATATGCCTTCTTTTGTTCTGAAGTGGTTTCTGGCCATTTAATACTATAAAGTAGCAGCCTGCAGAACCTTTGTCACAAAGCGACCGTATGCATTGCAGCCCAATAAGGTCATCGCAAGGCTGCCGTGGCTTCTTAGGGATTTTTTGTTTTAGAAGTATCTCTTTACTAAATAGCAAGTCTGATTACCTAAAGGCCTGTTGACCTCATATTTTCCATCAATGTGTGCAGCGCATCCATCCCCTTGAAGTGGGTCTGTGCCTTCAGGGGACAGGCTGGAGTCTAGCGTGAAAACGTGAAGTTTGAGTTGACCTGAAGAGGCCTTTTACCCTACTCCACATAGGAAGACTTGTCAGATGTCTTGCTTTGAGCACCTGCTGCACTCTCATCCACGTTCTTTGAGGGCAGCAGGGTTCACACTGTAACATCCCTCCACTCCATGACTCCTATGCTGGTTGGGGGATCAATTGGACATGCCTGTATAGAAGCTACTGCCAACAAAAAGGCCACCAGAAAGCATGGCAGCAAGCTGCCCACTAGGAAACCCAATATACCTGCAAGCTGATTCACCATGAGATCTTACCCCCAAGCCACGCTCTCTCCAGGTGACCCCAGCATGCCTTTGGTGGTTTGCTTAGGCAGATGTTCAGTATACAAGTAATTGCACTTCCTGCAAGACACACGAATCTCCTCCCAAAGGACCACAGTGTCCTGAAAAGCCTAAGCAGAGATGGGACTAAACTCTGAGCGTGTTTACCTAGGCACGGGCACGAAAGTTCACAGAGGAGTTGTCACAGCCACGACAGAGAATGACAAACCATCATTCTAAGCAGGGCCCAACATTATCTTTGGGAAGCACAGGTGGCAAAGCACAAGTGTGACCATCCACCTTGAGGAGCTATGACTCCAGTTACCGAGCAAACCCTGCGAGAATAAACTGGCTGCAGCAGAAAAGAGACTGTAAAGGAGGAAGAGGAGGAACAGCATCCACACTGAGGCTCACGCATCTCAGGTGATAAATCCGAGAAGCAATTATGACTACTCTTCAAAGTATCATTCCTATAGCAGGCAAGGAAAGAAGTCAGGGGCAGTGGCTCTAGACCTCTTTGGTGACAACTGATGTGCTGTACATGAGAGTTCATAAAGCACAAGCATTATTCTGGAGATGATCACGAAAGCTTTGCTTAGCCTCCTCCCAGAAGCATATTTCGGGCTGAGTTTTTTGTCTTAAGGGTATGGTCGAGTGTTTCTGAAGTCGCTGGAGTTCAAGACTCAATAATGGAAAAATCAAATACAACTGTGGTGTAAGCTGGGATCCAGCATTTCCAGCTGACATCCCTGGAGAGGTCACAGAAGCAGCCAAGAAATGTCTCAGGTGAAGCATGTAATAAATAGCACCTCTATTGCCCAGGGACTGGGGTAGAAGTAACACTGAGTCCAGAAGTGCCTGCAAGAAAAGTCCACTTAAGACAGGCCCTGAGGGCTGCCTCCCCCTTCTCTGAGATTGGGAAAGTGATGCTATAAAACACCGAGTGATAGAAAAGGAGCTGGACTTCACACCTGAGAAAACACATGCTGGCTGTGCCTGGGCTTATGAATTCATGCTCAGGTCCCCAAGCATGAAGACCTACCCACAGATATGTATCTCCTAACAGCTCAGGCTTCTTCTCTCCCAAGGAAACACATGGCACTTGGCTCCCCAAGCAGCCACGCCGCCACCACCACCACACCACCCCCCCAAAAGCAAAACCTTCAACCCGCCTGTGCCGAGGGGACACACTGAGACCAGGTGGAAGCTGCTCTGGAGAAGAGGTGACACTGCTGAAGAAAGAGGCTGAAAGGATGCCCACAGAGTGGTACCACTCTCAGAAGAAAAGGGTCATGCTCCATTATTTCTCTATTCCTTTGTGGCAGACACCTTTGACAAGCCAAGTGCTGGCTTGTTAGGCTGGGAAAACCCACGTCGTTCCCTGTACGTGACCAGATTTAGACATTTGATTTACATCACGGGCCCAAAGCTTATTATGACAATCTGAGCTGATAAATAATCCAGAACTGGCAACAGCAAACGTTTGGCAAGAGCTCCGAATATAAACCAGACTTTAACTGAAAGCTACGACTACGACAGCAGATAAAACCATTCTTCTTCTGTTGCCACCAAGGTACATGAGACAACCCTCCTCATCCCATAAATTTCCAAGCTCTGCCCCAGCATCTGTGTTCAGAAACAATCTTCAATTGCTATTTGCATGGCATTCGGCAGATTGAGAATCCCTTTTTTAAAAAACAAACAAACAAGAAAACCCACAAACAAACCAAAACCCAAGGAAGACAAATCAAACATCCTTGTTCCTGGTTGTGAATAATTCTAGAATTCATTTTGTTAGTTATATCTAATATCTTTGAGGGGGGGGAAATTTAGCACTAGTCTTCTCTGAAGGAATTTATTTTCTTCATTAGAAACTGAATAAAATCTTTCTTCCTTTTTACCTTCCTGGGAACAAAGTCCACATTCTTCAGCTGTGTTCACTCAGGACTCAGGCTACTGGTTTAGTTTTGGGTTTGTTTGGTTTTTTTATTAATAATAATACACAAGAAGAATACAAAAACAGGGTTCCCCAGAGACTGCACCATGTATTTTCTATCAAAAGGCAATTTGCTTTCACTGAAAAATAAGCAGCACAGAAAATCTAAACTAGAAGGTCCATTTTGCATTCAGACACGTGGGAGCAAGCAATTATCCAGTTGATTAGTCTCTGCTTTGGGGATCCTTCTGGGGTGCAGGGGCAACTATACCTTTAGTCACAGATATTCTAAAATTCAGGACAAAAGGAACAGGCAAAGCAACTAGTCCATCACTTCTTACTACCACCACAAGCACTAAGAACCTTCTTAAATGTGCCACTCACCAGGAAATAAACATCAGAAGGAGCTGGAAATCCCTGCCTCGCCGCTGCTCGGCTTGGACACCCTCGCTTTCCACCTCCTTGCAGAAGTCCAGCAGCACCTTTCCAAGCACCACCTGGCTCAGGGCACAGCGTTGTGTCCCACGGGATCAGCCAGCTCGCTCTGACACACAACCAGGCTCAGGGGCTGGAATCAGCCCAGGGGCCGAGTCCCAGCTGGCAAATCTAAAATGACTTCTAGCCCAAGGGAAACGCGAGAGGTGTGTTTGGAAAGAGCTTGCGTAGAGGGCTTCCAAACGGTAGTAGCCTTCCCTTAGAGAACCAGGACTACTGCCTAGGTGGAAAATCAATAGATGGTTTGGACTGGAGGGATGGTTCTCATCTTGCCCTGGGCTGGGCCGAGCAGCTCACATGCTTTTGCTGGGGCGTAAAAGGAGTTTGCACAAACATGACTGTGGCTCTTGCTTTGCTGGGTGGAGAGAGGTGGGATTATCATTTGTGACCCACTCCATGGCTGTGTTCTAGCTGCCATAGCCCTCCTGCCAGTGAGGCTTCAGAAGGGAGTATGGCCAGCCTGTTCTCCCAGAAATAGCTCCTCACCTCTCCTGGCAATGAAAACACCTCTTTGAAAGCCCATTCCATCCATACTGTCACCAGGCAGTAACTGCTGGTTACCACTCTCCCATCCATAACAGGAAAAGCAAACACCTCTCTCGAGGGCTTCTTTGCAATCTGGACGTGGAATGGGCTGCCCAGAGAGGTGGTAGAGTCTCCTTCTCTGAAGACATTCCAAACCCACCTGGACATGTTTCTGTGCAACCTGCTCTAGGAGGATCTGCTCTGGCAGGGGGGTTGGACTAGGTGATCTCCAGAGGTACCTTCCAACCCCATAGCATTTTGTGATTCTGCGAGTGTGTTCATTGGAAAGGCACCTGCCAAGATAAAGACCAAGACTTCACCATGACCTACTACTTCCCTAAAAATACCACAGGCTGAACGGAGCCTCCTGGCAAGACAGATACATCCAGTCAATAGCATGTGCTCCCACCCAAGGAACGTCTTTGGTCCTTTCCTACACGTAATTCCTCTTCAAAAACTCAGTCACTTCCTACAACAGCAAATATACGGAGCAACAGCATACTAAATATAGTAATTCCTCAGATGCCCAGCCTCTGCAAATTCAAGTGATGTAGCCCTTCCTTCATTACTTTATATAAAGTACCACTGTGATGTTTTCTGTGAGGATACAGGGTGGTAAATCCATTAGAGTTACGAGGAAGGCTTTCAACATGACAGCTGGCATTCGACTCAGAAGTACTAACATGAGGCTGACCATGAAGAACACGCACTTAAAATATGCCAACATTTTCAAGGGCTCTCCTCTGCCATGCTTTGGAGAGAAAGTTTAATGGTAACAGGACAGCCAACACATTAACTAACACAAAAGAATGGAGGGCACAACTTCCGCTCCCATCCAGGTAATATCCGTGAAGCAAACAGAAATATTTCCATAGTGTTTCTATGCAGCAGAGATAACATTTCATAAGCTGTTTCAAACACAAAGAAAGCAATTCACCCAGTATTGAAAATACCATAAGGTATTTTCAGATGGTTGGGATCTGAAAATCCTGCTCAGGATCTATTTCAGGACAGATAGGCCATGACTGAAGAAAGTCCCTACACCATAACTACAGTATTTCCCTTGATTTATCTCAAAAACCGCAGAGGAAACAAAATTGCCGAACCCCGAAAGAATTAAGTGTTGAACAGCCTCGTACCTGTTGTAGATATTTGCCCCAAGAGCCAGGTTCCTAAGCAAAATAATCCAGAATGCTTCTCCAGAAACTCTGTGATTAAGCCTTTCTGTACTACCAGCAGGACACTTAAGGTGGACACATCCAATACTGGAGCCATCTGCCTGCAAATGTAGATAGAAAAAATAACCCTGAAGATGAGAGATGTTCCATGGATTTAGGGCTAGCATTAGAACCTGGTCTTGAAGGTTCGCCACAGTCTCAACAGAGAGTAGCACACAAACTTATTTCATGTTGGAAGACAGAAAACAGCAAAAACAAAATATCTTTCACTCTCCTGACACCTCGAGATGATCAGAACTTTAGTTAGAACATGCCATCATGGGAAGATTCCTGGAAAAGGGTAGGGTGGAGCAACTGAGTGCAAAGAGGGCATGAAAATGGATAAAGTTATTAATCTTTAGATTTTCTAGGATCCAACAGAGCATACAGATCGCATTCCAGGTAATTCCCAAAAGATGGGACAATTGACAAATGAATTGCAAAGCACTACCAGTATCACTCCACTAAAACCATTAGCACAACTGAAATATTACATTTTTTACCTTTATATCTATCTCTTCTGTGATTCCAAAGGACTGAAACAAAGAAAAACTTACCTTCTTCAAAGCAGTCATCATTTGGATGTCACACCTGCCTTGTCAGGAGCCCTCCTAAGTGCTGTGCACCCAATGACCTGTGGGAACCAGAACCAGGTGTAGATTCTTTTGCACCTGCTCTGAATAATTTTGCTAATGAACACAGATGTGCCAATTCACTTAATCACATTCTGCCAATAAGGCTTGCTAATTGCCCTCACTGTTCTGCAAGTTTGATGAGTGCTAGTTTTTCTGACTAAACCAAACTGGCCGTGTGTTCTGTACTACGTTTACAGCAATTTTCTATCAACTGGGGTTGGTTCTTATGAGCCAATAATCAATGATGCAGAAAGAGGATGGATATAACCTTCTGAGCTTTAGAAATGAACCAGCAGCAACGGCAAACATCTCTCCTGTCTGCCTGGGCTGGAGAGGAAGGTCACTCCCACAATGTTTAGGTCATTTTAAGAGCCTCTAAATATCTTTGACCCCATCTGGAGTCCTGTGTCCAGTTATGGGCTCCCCAGTTCAAGAAGGACAGGGAACTGTTGGAGAGGGTACAGCAGAGGGCTACAAAGATGACCAGGGGACTAGAGCATCTCTCTTATGAGGAAAGTCTGAGGGAGTTGGGTCTTTTCAGTCTGGAGAAGAGAAGGCTGAGGGGGAATCTGATCAACACCTATAAATACTTAAAGGGTGGGTGTCAGGAGGAAGGGGCCACTCTTTTTATCAGTAGTGCCCAGTGACAGGACAAGAGCTAAAACAGGCACAAACTTGAACATGTGAAGCTCCATGTAGACACGAGGAGGAACTTCTGTCCTTTGAGGGTGGCAGAGCCCTGGAAGAGGCTGCCCAGAGAGGTGGTGGAGTCTCTGGAGACATTCAAACCCCACCTGGACAAGTTCCTGTGGGACCTACTGTGGGTGGACCTGCTTTGATAGGGGGGTTGGACTAGATGATCTCCAGAGGTCCTTTCCAACCCCATAGAATTCTGTGATCCAGTCTTTCATTTTATATGTACAGAAAGAGTATGAGGGTGTCCAGGTACTTTTGGGACTTCATTTGGAAAACATCTACCTGGCTGTTACTCTATCCAGAATCATGGCAACCCTCAAAGTAATTAAAAGTGGGGACACATATGAAAATTCCCAATGTAGAACATGTCAGAGTATTAATCTTGCAACTTAATTGGGTAACCAGCTTGTCAACATGACAGAAGTTCAGGGGATATATTCCATCTGGACTTTAGCAAAGCATTTGGAATGATGTCACGTGGGAAACAATTAGTAGCTCCAAGAATTGTAAGCCAAGCATGGCAAGAGCTAAAGCGGAAATGACAAAAGGGGAAGCCATTGGCCTGGAGGGATTTTACTGGTGGCCTTCCTCAAAGAACTGTCCCGGGACAAATTTAATGTTAACTGTTTGGCACAAAGCCAGGTGTCTACTAATGAGATGTTCCAATTAAACAACTTGGGAGGCGATGTCAGTGCCAAAGAATAGCTGGAATGGTAGCTATGGGACAGAACTTAACCTGCGCTAAGTGCAACAAGGAATAACAACAAGAGGTTTTCCTACGAACCAAAAGCTTGTCAGCTGAAAACAACTAGGAGGAACCCTGAGGCTTACTGGGAGGATTGCCAGACATCACGTATGGGAATGCCTCCCCTTAGGTCCTCACAGCTCCTCACAGGCTCCTTCAGCTGGTGCTGCTGGCATGGTTGCTTGGACACAGAGGTAGAGAGAGGTAGGCAGGGAGCAGGCAGCAGAAGCCACCAAACCCACATAACTCGTATGAAACCCACACAGTAAATGCAGGGAGAAGCGATATCTCCTAAGTTCTTAATGCAGGACATGGGATTTTGGACTGAATGATGAGAAATTCGTTGTTATATGGGCCATCCAGCAAGCCTGTGTTAGCCACACAGGTTGACTATAAGGACCAGGGGAACGGAGATCATTTCAGAGGAAGCTACAAGCAGAAAGTGAAGATTTTGGTGCTAAGATTACCTGCTTTCCAGGCTTCAGAGGACTCCTAAAGGTGCTGTTCAGTCAGGAATGGCACAGGTTGGAGTCCGTGTATGAACCTTCCTCTTATCTGTAGAAAGGAGGAGATCTGGCCTGCTACAATCACTGCCACCCCAAAAATCACAGATAACAGACCAGAGAGCCAATGCTCCTGATTAATATCCACAGTGGTTTCTCTTCACCCAGGGTGGAAGAATCAATATATTCCTAAACTTTGCCTCTGAACCATCCAGTTCTGGGAGTGAATGGGTGGCTGAGAAGGACTCCTCCTACAGGAACTCCTGCTGAAGCAATGGGAGTACCTTCCTCCTCTACCCTGATTGGTATTGCTGATATTCCCTGTACTGAATTACAGGAAGGAGTTGACAGAGAAGGACGACCCTTTCCCTGTGACCTGAAAGATACTTTCAGCATGAGATCCCTTCCAACACAAGCTATTCCATGATTTCTGACCTCTCAAGGTAGGCTAGAGTGAAGTATAATTAGATCATTTCCCCTTAGATGCTCTCTTCTCTCAATAGCCTCCTTCTCCTGACTAGGAACTTTCTTGAGAAATATTTCCCTCTGAACTGCTGGGGAGGAAAGAGAAAAGAGGGAAAGAGGTATCACCCAGTTTACTCAGCCAGCAGCAGAGCCTATGAAGGCTGCCTTAAAATGGATTTATGTCCTATGTCCCTCACGCAGGAGTTTAAGCTCAAATTTTGAGATCTTCTAAAAAAAACACTGGTATTGTGAAAAGCGGGTGAGTTTTCTGTTTGCCTCCCAAAACATAAAATTTCCATACCCAGAGCATATCATTTCAGCAATGTAAAGTCCTGGGAAATTCCAGGAGTTGTTTCCTCTTGGAAAAAGGTTCTTCAAAATCATTTTAAGGTCTTGGAACCAAAATATCTGGTTCCCACACAAATCCAGACCTATTTTTCCTACCAGTGAAGAAAACTTCCCATACAGGAATCGAAAATGGTTTCCAGAGCATCGAAAAACCCCACCCCTGGATTTACCTTCACCTTGCAAGAAAGAGGAGTACTGTTATTGCTGTTTTACAGACGGAAGTGAAGCTCCCAGGCTAAATTACTTACCTGCTACCCGACAAAAGTGGTGGAAGAGGGGAACTGACAACAACAGTCCTAATTTCCAAGGCAGCATCTTAAACACTGCCCCATTTTTCCTGCAAGGCCCACAGAGTCTGCACTGCGCCCCCAACCACCCCAGGATCACAGGTCAATGCAGGAAAATGAGAGCTTTGACATGCTTTGACCTGCACTTTGCTTTTTGCTCTCTCCCGTTATAGGTTGCCCATGGGGAAACTGTATTTTCTGCAGCACTTTCTCAGAAGCTGGAAAATAATTTCCTTCCACCAGCAAACAGGCAGCTCGGGCTGCCTGGCACCACGGGAAGAGCCAATGCAGCTTCTCGGTTACTGCTGTGTCTGCATGTTAACACGAAAGAAGGTCAGTAGGAGTGTACACAGTACTGAGAAAATGAGTAGTTAATTATTGCTGGGCTGCAAGAAGGGAACATACATGATTTATTTTGGTTTAGAAAACTGCATGTCACTGGAACAGCTTCTTTTTCTGGATTGTTTTTGGTTTTTTGTTTTTTGTTTTTTTTTTTTTTTTTTTGTGGGAGGGCACACAGGAAGGAACATTTGCAACTAGCAGTTGAGGGTATTCAATGTGCTTCGAGTATTACAGAAAAAAAAACCCCACAAACAATCCCCTCTCACCAGACGGAACAGTCTCAAGAAATGAAGTAAAATATTCAGCAAGAACAAAAAAAAAAATAATAAAAATCCCATTTTTCTTGCTCACGTGTATAACCTAGCAACTGGCTAGCATCTTTTGTTGTATTTACAGAATGATGGAATCTTCATGGTTGGAAAGGACCTCTGAGATCACCAAGTCCAACTACACACACTCACAAAAAAACCCTACATCCGGGCCACTACAGCATGCCCTGAAGTGCCCCATCTACACGTTTCTTAAATACCTCCAGGGTTGGTTACCCAACCACCTCCCTGGGCAGGCCCTTCCAGTTCTGACCACTCTTTCAGTGAAATCATTCCTCCTAATATCTAATCTAAACTTCACCTGCCGCAACTTCAGACCATTTCCTCTGGTCCCGTCATTATTCATTTTACTCCTCCTGAAGCATTTGTGCTTGAGCCTCTCCTTGTATCATCAACCATCTAAAAACGCTTCAAAACCAAGCATTTAGTTTAGACCAAAATGCATTTGTGCTCTTCAAGGCACAAGTTCTTAATAATTTCATGCAACAGCAGGCCACAAAATTAGTACAACCTGATGTTTCTGTTAGGATGTCAGAGCACCCTCTGAAACTTCTCCAAAGCCTGAAGTTGTATTTGCTGTTCTTACTCCAGCTAGAATAAACACACAAAATGCGTTCACATTACAAAATAGATATAACTGTTTTAAAAAATGCTCTTAGAAGACATTTTTACCAAATGTTTTGTCACAAAGTTTCTTGCAGAACAGGTGGACCACAAGAAGTAAATCAGTTCCTCTGCAAAAGGCAGACTAGTCCCTCCCAAGTATGCATAATTACATAAAATTATGAACATTTACAAAACATTTAATTCCTTTGCATGATTGCATTGAAAAAAAACAATGGTTCTTACAACCTGCCAAAGGAGGAAAAACTCTTCTTTCCAGAACAAGGTAAGTCCTCGGGAGCATAATTTGTTCTCCATCCAACTTCACCTGTTACTGGGGAGCTGTCAGAGTGGGGGCTGGACCTGCTGGAGAGCAGCTCTGAGGAAAAAGACCTGGGAGTCCTGGTGGAAAACAGGATGACCAAGAGCCATCAATGTGCCCTTGTGACCAAGAAGGCCAATGGCATCATGGTGGCATCAGGAAAAGTATGACCAGCAGGTTGTGGGAGGTCATCTTCCCCCTCTGCTTTGCTGTGGTGAGGCCCCATCTGGAGTCCTGTGTCCAGTTCTGGGCTCCCCAGTTCCAGAAGGACAGGGAACTGCTGGAGAGGGTACAGCAGAGGGCTACAAAGATTATGAGGGGCTTAGAACATCTCTCTTACAAGAAAAGGCTGAGGGACTTGAATCTTTTTAGTCTGGAGAAGACTGAAGGGGGATCTGATCAAGACCTGTAAATACTTAAAAGGGTTGGTGTCAAGAATAAGGAGCCAGTCTTTTTTCAGTGGTGCCCAGTGACAGGACAAGAGGAAACAGGCACAAACTTGAACACATGAAGCTCCATCTAAACATGAGGAGCAACTTCTTTCCTTTGAGGGTGGTAGAACCCTGGAAGAGGCTACTCAGAGAGGTGGTAGGGTCTCCTTCTCTGGAGACATTCAAAACTCCCCTGGGCACATTCATTCCTGTGCAACCTGCTGTGGGTGACCCTGCTCTGGCAGGGGGTTGGACTAGATGATCTCCAGAGGTCCCTTCCAACCCCATAGCATTCTGTGATTCTGTGAGATGGAGAGACTAACATCCAGTGCCCACCAGCAGCAGCACTGTCACCAAGGTCAGAAAGCCACCTGCAGGACTAACACTTCCCACCTGAGTCTCAGGCAAGTCTCCAGGCAACTGGAAAATGGTGGACAAATAACAGACAATTTCAGTGTAAATTCTGGAGAACTACTGCAGTGTGTGCCTTGTTAACAGTTTTATTCTCTATCGGTTTCCAAGAAGAGCAATTCGCTTTATCCAGACAGAATACCAAAGGTTTGGAAAAGACATTCTCTATCCTAGCGCTTTAAAGACCAGCCTAATTTTTCAGGTGTAACGGAACAGATGAGAAGTGATGAGCATTAAGACCAACCTAGACCATTTTCAGGGTTTAGATTCGCTTCAGCCGGATTCAACAGCCAGGCAGCGCTGCGAAAGCTGGACGGGCCATTACAAAACCCAGCGAGCTCATTGGCATATCTCATTCTTGCACTGGAGTGAACTCGAGATCACGGCCAAGGGACAGGTCCAGTTCTATAAACGTGAAGTAACTGAGTTCGTGTAAACCCCTGGTTTTGCAACGTTTAAGTAACATGAAGGCAAAAAGGCCCCGCACCTGCCAGCGAGAGCCGCAAACTGCTCAGTTTCACCAAGTAAATGGGTAACAGAGATTGTTTCACCTCCTAATTCTCCTCACTAAGTAGCTCGATACCCTCTGTCACAGCTCTTATCCCGAAAGGGTTGCCTTAATAATTCTTTCACTTTGCCACGATGTGAGGGTTTTTAAGCATTTGGGGTTGCCAAGTGACCAGAAGCAGCATTAACGGAACGATTCCCAGCGTCTCCTCAAACTCTCCATTTTGCAGTTTGTCGGTTAGAGATGGACTATCTGCATTTCAGCAACGCTGCCTTTCTGCTGGAAAGGTGTTTTAAAAGAAACAGCTCTGCTGAAAATGCCTGATCCATCAGTATAACCTTTAATTCAAAAAAAAAAAAAAAAAGCAAAAAAAAACCCAACCAAGGTTCCTTCATTCCTGCAGTCTCATTGAGGAAAGGTTTAAATTATTAAAAAAGTCTTTGTTTTTTTCAGTTTAATTTATTCTTCTTTTCCCAGCAAACACTGAATTAGCTCTGGGACAGTGTTGCACTGCGCTACGTATGGAAACTTCTGTCAATGTCCCTACAGTAAATGTCTCCCTCTGGCTTCAGCCATCAAGGGACATCAGCTCAGAAATCAAAAGAAGCAGATACAGTCACGTTTTCCCAGCACACACACAAACAAAAAAAAACCCAAAATGTTTATGGTGAGAACAGGGGAGTTTTAAAAATATAAAATCAGAAGAGGAAACGTGCATCTGAGTTGGAGGGGAATTATGGTGACAGGTAGAAAACGAAGAGAAAGTAACAGAATGGTGGTTTGAAAGGAACACTAACCATCTTTGAGGGCACAGCAAATGACCACAAAGGTGATGAGGGGCCTGGAGCATCTTTCTTATGAGGAAAGGGTGAGGGACTTGGGTCTTTTTAGTCTGGAGAAGAGAAGAATTAGGGGGGATCTGATCAACACCTATAAATACTTCAATGGTGGGTGTCAGGAGGAAGGGGCCAGTCTTTTTTCAGTGGTGCCCAGGGACAGGACAAGAGGAAATGGGAATAAACTTCAACGTAAGAAGTTCCATCTAAACATGAGGAGGAACTTCTTTCCTTGGAGGGTGGCAGAGCCCTGGAATAGGGGTGATGGAGTCTCTGTCTCTGGAGACATTCAAATCCCACCTGAACACGTTCGTGTGCAACCTGCTGTGGGTGGACCTGCTCTGGCAGAGGGGTTGGACTGGAGGATCTCCAGAGGTCCCTTCCAACCCCACGTCATGCTGTGATTCTGTGAGATGGAAGGGAATAACAGTGACAGGTAGAAAAGGAAGAGCAAGTAACAGAAGGGTGGTTTGAAAAGAACACTGTAAATGTTGAGTCTTTCGTCTGCCTTAATAAAAGTGAGCGATGCCTGAAAAAATACCACATTAACTTTATAAATAACACCCATTTCTCATACATTCTTCATAACACACAGAAACCTGCAACGGTCTTCGAAATGTTGTGTCCCATAATGAAGTGCTGAAAACAAATCAAGAAAAGATAGTATGTTCAAGTGAAATGTACATGCAACACCTGTACTCCACACAACAATAGTTCAGGTTATAAACTATAACTACATGTCATAGGCTGTTTCTTTCTTTTGAAATCCGAAAATACAAACTTTATCCAGAACCTTTTATTAAGACAGACATCCAATATGGGTAAAGATTTTCAGTAGGGGCAATCCTTTACTCGCACGTTCTGATGATCATTACACTTACCACAAAAGTGCTTTTTAAAAATGATCCTTTGAAGTGTCTGCTTTTCCACCCCAACATTTGGTGTTAACCTCTTGTATCAGGTGTACCAGCCAAGGCTTTGGCAGCAAGGAAGGTGGGCGGCAGGAGCTGCCCCATGCTGCCCACTGACAGCTCCAGCTGGCTCCACAAAGGACCCACGGCAAGACACAGCTCAGCCCCACAGCCAAGGTGGGGGTACACCTTTGTGAAAACAGGGAAATGAGGGAGGGGGGAAGTGAGGAACAGGGCAGAAAAGAAGGAGGGGGAAGAGATGCTACATGCAGCAGAGAAGACAGACCTCTGCAGCCTGTGGAGAAGGCCATGTTGGAGCAGATACCCCAGATGTCCTGGGGAGGAGCCCACACCAGAGCACCTGGGTATTTCCTGGGGGAGCTGCAGATCATGAAAAGCCCACACAGGAGCAGAGGAGAAGCGTGAGGAGGAAGGAGCAGAAGAAGAACTGCTACACACTGACTGTAACTCCCCCCATCCACCACTGAGGGGACCAGTGGGAATGAAACAGGGGACTCAGGAGTGAAGTTTATCCTGGAAAAAGGGAGGCAGCGGGAAAGTGTTATTTTAATTTTTCCTTTTGTTTCTCACTACCCAAATCTATTTTAATTGGCAAGAAACGACACTCATTTTCCCCAAGTTGAGCCTGTTCAGTGTGCAATGGTACCTGGGAAGCAATCTCCCCACAACGTTTATCTGTCATCCTCTTTTCTCCCCTTGACCTGTTGAGGAGCGGGAGTGAGAGAGCGGCTGGGTGGGCACCTGGGGAGGGTAACCAGCCACAACTGCTCACAAAACAGATGAAGAAAATGTGCATTGGTTTAAAAGGGAGAAATTTTAATGTACAAATTTACACTCGCCACATTATACTTTCTGCACAGATCTCTCAGGATATAGTTCTACCATGTTGTCATAATAAAACCACAAATAGTAATTCTCAAACTAGGGAGGAAACTCCAGCGGTCTGCGTGATTTATTCTATTCGTGATTTATTCTACAAGTGTTTACAGGTTAACCACAAAAATAACTCCTCTCCTCTTTTCTCAAGAAAACAAAATATTTCACTTCTAAACTCAAGAATCGCTCAGCTTTCTAACAGTCTGTGCACTATGTCCCAGCATCCTCACCCAAAACCAGCACATTTTTATCTCTTGGGATTCCAGCCAGTAGTGTCTGGGTTGCTCCTCACGTGCCCACAGAGCACATTCAGAATTCTTCTCCAGAGACACACTTCAGTGAAAGGAGAAACAGCTGAAGATGTCCATCTTCAGTTTTGCCTTGCAAGGCACCCAGACGCCAACATTATTTTCTTCCAAATGGATCAGACCACACTTTTAACCCTAAAAATCAAATACGAGAAGACCAGCAGTTCATAAATAGGCCGTTGGGGAAAAGCAAAAAAAAAATGGGTCTCCTGGTCCAGCCTTATGCACGAAAGAATGAAAAAACCTGCACTGAACTCTGCTTAAGCTCGCAAAAATATTTAGAAAGACAACCTCATCTTGATATTAAGTTCCAGATAAAGGAAAAAAAAGCATCTATCACACCCATAGGTGTTCTAATATCGTTGGACCAACCTCCTAGAATCACACCCTGCACTTCAATTTGTCTAGATTTCACTTTCAACTAGCAGATCTCCTTCTCATCAGCAGCTAAATTTAGAGGAGAAAGTTACACTGCTGGTCATCAAGTACCAGCATCTTGGATAAATGAGCCGGTTCAGTCCTCTTTAATGTTTAATAAAAAAAGGCAGGTTTACCAGACTTCTATTGCACAATACCCTTCCTACTCTTCTTCAGCGTTTCATCACTTTCCTGGAAAGCAATTCCTGCACTGATGATTTAACTGATAGGTGTAGTAAGGACATGGCATAAATCCTATTTGGTTTTCCCTGGCTGCTGATGTTAGGCTTTTCTAAAAATAGGAGTAAGTTACCCTTTAACATACTCTGATACAAACTATTTCATCAAGACAAGGCCTCTCATATCTTTAAACAAAAAGTACCAACCTTGCATAATGAATAACCAGTTCCATTACCTATGAAATAATGAACTAGCAAGGATGGTCTGCCATACTTTAATTTTTATTCCCCTCATTGACTTTTTTATTTGGCAAATTAAGGCAATTTAAAATAAGTTTTCAAGTGAAGAAATAGCCTAAAAAAGGATATTGTAATAGTGAGTTGATTATATATGTATTCTTTCAATGTATACTTCACTGTGTTATTTAAATCCATATAAATATTCAGGTCTTACTTCAAGAAGATCTTTAAACCAGTCAATACAAACACATGAATCAAGTATACCTCCAGGCTGAATATCCTCTTGAACAATACCAGCTCGGTTTATTGACTGTTCTTTCTCTGGAAAACAGAACAGAAAGAATGCTACTGAAAAAAAAAATTAATAATAATAAATACAAGACATCTTGACTGCAGCCAATAAAATAATATGGAAAACTGTGTTCACTCTGGATGCCACATGGTAAAATTCTGGTGAGTATCCACCTATACAATGTGAATGCAGGACTCACGCTTCACTGAAACACTTAACACCTACTCTGTTTGAGAGATTACAAACAATAGGATAATAACCTTGAAGTAATGACGAC
This sequence comes from Nycticryphes semicollaris, assembly GCA_013400055.1. Lineage (NCBI taxonomy): Eukaryota > Metazoa > Chordata > Aves > Charadriiformes > Rostratulidae > Nycticryphes > Nycticryphes semicollaris. The sequence continues at coordinate 165,956 of VXBJ01000763.1, read as the reverse complement.
TACTTAATAAAAGATGCCAAAATACCTGTCACAGTCTCGTCACTTAGAGAATGATTAGTACTATTAGGAGCTATCGCTTACATGTTTCACATAAAATTCTTCAAAGGATTTATTCTTTCCAGAACCAGAAACCTCCGTTTTCAGGCCCTAAAAGATCTTACATCTTATCACAAGCAGATTTCGTGACAGCATCTACAAAATTAGTGCTTGTAAACTTCCTAAATTAAGTATAGCAGGGATATTTTCTACACAACGTGCCTGCCTCAGGCTTTTCTTTTTTTATTGTTTGAAAGATTCAACCACTTCCAAAAAATTAAATGGATAAAACTATTACCATTTCCCCTTATTAAATGCCTCCTTTTTTTCCCCCCCTTCTAGTTAAGTGCTTTACCACTATTATACTTTGCTGCAAGAAGTCAAAGCTCAGCTGGATTAGCCCCTTACCCACAACATTGAACTTCGTAAGCCTACAACTTTATTTTATTTTATTTTAAATTGCAGGGTGCATATTCTCAGGGGAAACTCAGAAAGCCTTAACACTGAAACTTTCCATCACCCTGTCCCAGTGAGAATGCACAGGCACTAGATGTTGGGGGGCTGTCTATGTGCAAGCCCAATGCTACGGGAGACTAGCGGGCAACACGGCAATCGCTGATCCTGCTTACAAAGGGGCAGGCACTAGAGGCAAACCCAGTTTCTCCAGTTCTGTTCACTGAGCGTGCTGTTCTGTTTGCTATTCCACCCTTTTTTAGCAGAAAAAAAAAATAATCTCAGGAAACTGTCTAATTTCAAAGGAAAAGGTACAAAATCCAGAGAGAGAAAGCAAAATAAATTAGGGCAAGGAATCAGACTTATTCAAGGGCACGGAAGAGAATGATATTTAGTCTTAGGTGGAGACTATGACCAGAGAGGCAGAGACCAAAATGGGAATCAGCATGAGAGGTTTGGGAACACACCTGAGGTGAACAGAAAGAGCTATTAACTGCTCAGGCAAAGACAGGAGTGCAGAGAAGTCACAGATGAGAAATACAGGACATGGAAGAGTCAATAAGGAGACTGGGATGGGGCCTGGAAACAACTTGGAAAACAGGAAAGGCAAAAAAAAAGACACTAAGGAAGAGCCAGTCTTGACGACAGGGTGGGAAAGGAGCTGAGCCTCACAGTCCAACAAAATCACAAAATCATCTGTGAAAATGCTCCAATATCAATCCAAAGGTGTCAACCCTGTTGTTTCAATTCATTTGAGTGGAAGAGGTCTGTGCTGAAGACCTCAAAAGTTTCAACACTGCCACTAAACCATGTGCTTCATATGAGGAAACAGTCTTTTTTAGAGCTATCTACAGACAGGAAAGTATTTACAGATAGGAAAGTACTAGAAACATCAAGGCTACAAACCAAGCTACTGAAAAGCTGTAAAATGATAGCACTTCTATATGAAATTAAGTCCAACCTCCATGTGCACAATTTAAGGCGCATATTAACAATTTAATTACATACAGATTTTCCAAGTATCTTCCATTTTATTTGTTAAACTGCTGGGAACTCCTTAGAAGACATGTGAGAATTGCGCAGAAAAGTCTTCTTCCTGAATGTATTGTGCCTCACTCATGTAGAATTTGGGAGGTACACAAGAAAAACAAGACTGGAGAAAGGAAAGACAGTGATTCATGTTTACATAATTTTTCACGTTTTACATAATTTAGTTCCAGAGAACTAAAATTCATTCTTGCCAACTTTTTCGGGATGACAGCGTGATGCTAATCCAAATGTCTGACTTCAGACCCAGTGCCTCAAAAGGCAGAAACACTGAGCATTCATCCATGGCTCAAGCCAACGAGGGCTGTGAGCTTCTAGAGAAATTTTGTTGTTGTTACCAGAAAGCACTCTGACAAAAAAGAGAATTTCCAAAGGTTAAAATACTTTCACTCAAGTACCATAACTGTGCAATTGCAATGTTCTTGTCTAAGGTATTAGGACGGTGACTGCCTGTGTTTCCCTTATGCTGCAGCAATGAGCATCAAGAAAAGCACACAGGAAATTAACAAAGGTGACATCAAAGGAGAGTTTGAGCAGAGTGCAATAAGTAAAGTTTAGAAGCAGGTATTAAAATAGCAAGTTTAATCACTTGCTATCTGTGCATCACCCATCTTACACCCTAAATGCAGATTTAAAAAAATTTTTTTTAAAAAAAATCACTAACCTGCTGGTGAACATTTGCTCGTGTAACTCACAAGTACAAAAAGGGGACTTTGTCCACTAGTTTTGTCCTTTTCTTAATGCTGAGTCACACTTCTAATATTATATTTTTGGAAAGCGCACCATAAGCAAACACGAGTTAAGAATGGGAACACCGAGCAGAAAACTGATCTTCGTGGGCAGTTTCCAACTTCACAAAAAGAGCTTCCTTAAATAAAAACTTGCTTGCAAGTTAAATTTTACTTCAGCTTTGATGCAAGGCTAAAGTCCCTCCAAGAAGATCAATAAGTTGGCCACCCTCTTCCCTTTTTTTGTGTTTGGGTTTTGGTTTTTTTCTCCTTCTTTCTCTTCAATTCTCTCAGCAGATGTACCACATACACCTTCAGCTTACCTCCAACAGCTTGCTTTGCTTTATAGAAGGTAAAGCAAGGGGATGAGGCTGGTTACACCAGACTTTTTCCCCCCCACACTTCCTTTGGTGGTAGTTAACAGAAGTTTAGGAGTAATAGATGTTCCCCCTACTGCTCCCGTGCAAAAAGTGTTTGCCTGCAGCCACTGAGGCTTCGCACCACGAACTTCAGGTGCCTTCAAGTGCTCAAGAGCTCCCTGGTGAGAGTCAGCTGTGGGCTTTGGCTGTTTTTCCATGTTTCTGGCAGGGAAATACAGTTTTCTTCAGCATCCAGTTTCAGAGAAAACTATGCAGGCTGAGGCCAGCTCTAGCAAATCACCGCAATCCATAAACGATCTGTTGCCACGTTTTGAGTTAAAACTTTTCAACTGCAGCAGGAAAACAGAAGTTGAACAACTTACAGAATCACAGAATGGTTTGTGCTGGAAGGAACCCTTAAAGGTCATCCAGTCCCAATCCCCATGCAATGAGCAGGGACATCTTCAACTAGACCAGGTTGCTCAGAGCCCTGTCCAACCTGACCTTGAATGCTTCCAGGGATGGATCATCCACACCCTCCCAGGGAAACCTGAGCCAGGGTTTCACCACTCTCAGCATAATGAATTTCTTATTTCTAGTCTAAATTTGCCCTCTTTTAGTTTAACGCCATTAGCCCTTGTCCTGTCACTACAGGCCGTAAGAGAATGTCTGTCTCCATCTCTCCTGTAGCCCCCTTCAAGTACTGGAAGGGGTTCTAAGGTCTCCCCGGAGCTTTATCTTCTCCAGGCTGAACAACCCCAACTCTCTCAGCCTGTGCTCACAGGAAAGGTGCTCCAGCCCTCTGAGCATTACTTCTTCAACTGCATCTCAATCCTCTTAATCACTTCAGAGCACAGCCAAAGGGTTCTGAGGGGTCTGAACCACGTGCCAGCCAATAACTGGAAACAAGAGTACGACGACGTTTTGAAACGGTTTTTCTTTTCAAGGACCCTTCGGGCGAGTAGGAAGCCCCTCGGGCGTTGCTCGCCCTATGGCAACCCCCAGAACACCCTAGGGCCCGGGCACAAACTGACAGCAGGGCCGGGCCACGGCCCGCCCCCCGGCGCAGGCACTCACTGTACTCCTCCGGCAGTAGCAGCGGCCGAAAGTAGATGGGGTAAAAGGCCGCCCCCACTACGGCCACGAAGCCGCCGAAGATACCGAGGGTGCGATAGAGCCCCGCCATCGCCGTCGGCCGCCCCTACCCGGAAGCTAGGTCGGTCCCGTTTCCGGCACACACCGGAAGCGGAGCGGTGAGGCACCTGCAGAAGCCACCCCGGCCCGGCGGGCGGGCGGCAGCGCCCCCTGGCGG